>BQNB010025725.1:0-54819 GCA_026074375.1 Tanacetum coccineum
CTAACGTTATATTCAAGATGTCAAAATCTAAATAGGGAAAATCGATTAGCTCCGTTGTGAAGCATGCATTACAGTAAAACGACCGAAAAAAACTACAATTTCCTATGAGTCACAACTGCAACCTAGAAAAAACGACCGAAAAAAACTACGTGCTTGAAAGTGTTTTAAACAGGGTTAAATAAATTCAAACATTTACAAATTCTAATAGTTGTCTCTGACCTTAAATTCCGTTTTAACTTTCATAGCAGCTCAATGATTGCCCAATACTATACAAGTCCGTATTGTATCACTAATACTTAAATCAACAAATATTGGCTGCTTTGTCTTAAATTCTAGCTCATGATGTATCCTACATTTAATGTAAAAAAAACAGTGACAAGAGCTGAATGAAATTTAGAGAAATGAAATTGGTAGAGAAATTTTTTATGATTTAAATGATAAGAATGGATTTCTTATGTTTGGCAGCAAGAACAAAGAGAGAATTGAAAACAATTTTTGATTTTGTTATTATTGATTGTTAGTTTTATTTTTTACATAAACGATTATGTAATCAAAAGTAACAAACAAACATTTAAAAAGTAACAAACAAACATTTAAAAAGATATAGTAATATATGAAATGTATATCACAAAATTATACCAGCTCCTTTATCTAAAATGTACACATATCCTTCACCTAAAATGTACCCATATATCTCTTTGAAAGATAAAAGGTAAACTAAAATTTCAAAAAGTCCATACAAAATAAAGAGATCCCACACTGTTCATGAAATGCAGAAGTTACCAAGGGACTCACAAAAAAGTGTTGATACAGAACTATGTAGGACAACACTAAACATCAACCAACAACTAGATACGACCCAAAAAAACAACTATATACGACCCAACCGACGGACAACAATGAGACCAAAACAACAATAATACCAAAACATCCGCACCAATCAGACCATTAGCAACAAATAGATACGACCCAAAAAAACAACTATACATTACCATTAGCAACGAATAAGTATCTTTATAAAAAAAGAGGTAGATTAGTACCAGTAGCCTAGCCATATACGATTAACAAAAGCAGCTAGTTTTCTTATTTCCTTCAATATCACATATTAGAGCCCATTATGCATACTACCTGTTACAAATTTTCTTACCACATCAAGGAACTTTGAAGCAATAAAAAACCCCAATCACTTATGATAGCTTCAACATTTAAATTTTCTTTCAAGGATATTTAGCACATTAGTAGCCTTGTGCCACAAAAATGACCAAACAAAGACTTACACATTATATCAAACACATGGAATGCATTGTTAAAAAAAATGAGATAAACAAAAGTAAACATACTGAAATCAATTGCATCATCATAAAAACGAATGTCGTGAGTTAATCTAACAAAAAAATCATGAGTTAAACATAATCAAGAGCCAAATGCTTCAATTCATGTTTTGAAAAATTAGGTTAAAATCAAAACAAGAACATGACTGGTGAGGGGAGATGTAATACTTACTATTCTTGGTGAAGTAGAGAAATAAACATGAGAGGCTCGATCGGCGAAGATGTAGTCGGAGGATTGCACAGATCGTCAAAGAAGAAAAGGTTTGCGATTTGACAAGAATAGAAGAGGCTGGTGAAAATGGGGAGGAGGGAAGTAAAATTAAGGATTTTAAGTTTGGGTGAAATCAAGGGCAGGAAAGGGAGTGTGGGGGTTTTTATTTTCATTTTTAGAAAATTTTCATCTAAAATTTACAAAAACTAGTATTTACATAAATTTTGTGTATTTGTATATATGTATATATGTACATCTAGATTCATTTTAGGTTTTTTTCGACATGATATCGAACCTTTTACAAATAGATTCGCTGAGGTAACGGGATGAGCTAGTTGAGGTCACGGGATGAGTCAGTTATGTTAAACGGATAAGACAATGTGGTGTTATAAAAGTTATGATAAACGGGTTCATCGAGACGATATTTTTTATATATGAGATATTAAGCGGACAAGTCAGGGTGACATTGTTATACATGAGATGTTAAACGGAAGAGTCGAGGTTGTATTGATATACATCCCATTCCTTAGCCAGCATTCCTTTAACCATTCATCACCTAAACCTGTGCTCCCTTCGTCTCGATCTCTTGCTCAGCTTGATAATGAGTCCTTTCAACCCATGCATGACCGGTGATAATGGTTAATTCACATGGGTCATGGGTCATATGCATTAGGTTATCACTGGTCACATTCATTAATGGGCATTTGACATCATATAGGTCATATGCATTAGGTTGTAGTTGCTTAGAGTGTCATGTTACAACACTTCCATGATTGGTGACAATGGGTAATTAACATGTGTCATGGGTCATGTTCATTGGGTTGTAGTTGCTTATAGTGTCATGTTATGACACATCCTTAACTGGTGACAATGGGTAATTAACATGGGTCATAGGTCATGTGCATTGTGTTGTAGTGGCTTATAGTGTCATGTTATCAACCAATACATGACTAGTGATCGACAATGGGTAATTAACATGGGTCATGGGTTATGTGCATTAGGTTATCACTGGTCACATTTATTAATAGGTATTTGACATCATATGGGTCATATGCATTGGATTGTAGTGGCTTATAGTGTCATGTTACGACACATCCATGACTGGTGACAATGGGTAATTAACATGGGTCATAGGTCATGTGCATTAGGTTATAACTAGTCACATTAATTAATGGGTATTTAACATCATATGGGTCATATGCATTGGGTTATAGTGGCTTATAGTGTCATGTTATGACCCATACATGATTGGTGACAATGGGTACTTAACATGGGTCATGGGTCATGTGCATTGGGTTGTAGTGGCTTATAGTATCATGGACCAATGCATTACCAGTGACAATGGCTAATTTACATGGGTCATGGGTCATGTGTATTAGGTTATCATTAGTCACATTAATTTAACCCCTAAGCGTAACCAATAACCTATATCCTTTAACCCGTAATAGTTGACTGACTCGTGTAAAGCGGTCGGTAATAAATTACCGTTTAGAGATAGAATTACTTTAGGAAAAGTAATAACTATTAGTCCGGGGTCGTATCCTCAAAGAGAGTTGAATAGAGATTTAACATTTAGCTTTATAAAATCTAATTAAGCTCTAACGCAAATGTCTAGCTTATTTAACCCTTAAACTCCACGCCTTAGAGGCTTAGAAAAAGTAAAGTGAGACAAACACAAAACTGAGCAAATATTAAGCATTAGATAATAAGCAATAAGCTAGCTTAATAATAAGCTAATCTAAAAACTACTATTTTTATTAATTAAAATTGTAAACTTTTTATAAACTAAAACTATATTTAATAATGAAAACTTTTATTAAAAAAACTTTAGCTTAAAAATAAGCTGCACCAAAAAAGCTTTAAACCAAATAAGCTACAACTTATTTAGTTTTGCTAAATTCAAAATTTTAAAAGTGAAACAAGTTGAAAATAAGCAGAGGGAGAAAAAGCCACGGTTTAATAAGCAGTTTCTATAAGCACTCTTTAAGCTACTATCCAAAAACAATGAAGCTTAAACTTCTATATTAAAAAGGAAATGCATAATATTAACGAATATGTTACTCTGGTAAGATGGTAACCCGCTTTACTTCCGTAAGGGAGGTCGCGGGTTCGATTCTCGCTGGGGTGTAACATCTTTTTTTATTTTCTTGTTTTTATTATGAGTTAAACCAAACACCCCATATCAGCCTATAAACACTCTTTAAACATCAAAAACCCGGGCGATGCCCCGGATGAGTCATGAAGTTGCTAACGTGCAATGTATTTGTTTTTTAAAAAATTGAGTTGTTATTTATCCGTTTGTTAGAAGGACAGGCCTTGTGTCCTCGCATGTCATTCCTTGGAGCGAGATTAAGTGTCAAATAGTTTTGGTTTGTATTCGGTAGGAAGTAAATGAGACTAAGAAAACACATTAACATATTTGGCAACGCATAACTCAAAACTAAACAATTAAACAACCCACAAAATTATTAAGTTACCTGACCATAGGTGACAGGATTAAATGACCAAAAATGTAAATAATAAGGTGACAATATACATTTTTAAATGTGAATAAATGATATTTTGTGTGACTATTGATCATCCAACGGGCCACATGAATTTAATGTTTGGGATGACCTTTCCCCCCCTAATATTTAAGTCCCACAAAGCATTTTTTTTTGGTATTTAGTCACATACAATTAAGCCTAAAGTGACCAAAAGTGTTAATAAGTGTGACCATATGCTGTTAAAAAAAAAAAAAAAAAAAAAGGGAAGAATGTATATTTTTGTGTTACTATTTGATCCATCCAAATAGCCACATTAAGTTTATGTTTATGTGGCCTTTTGTAATATTTAATCACACAAAGCATGGTTGTTTTGGGTATTTAGTCACAAACAATTATAGCATAAAGGCCAAAAAAGTGTTAATAAGTTGTGACCAAAATGCTGTTTAAAGTAAAGAAAATGTTTATTTTTGTGTGACTATTGATCATCCAATGGCCCACAGAATTTTAAGTTGTAGAGTGGCCTTTTTTCTAAATATTTAGTCACACACATCATTTTTTTTAGGTATTTAACACATACAATTAAGCATAAAAGTGACCAAAAGTGTTAATAAGTGTGACCATATGCAGTTTAAAAATCTCGAAATGTGTAGTTATGTGTGACATATTAATCATCTAATTGCCACAATAATTTATGTTATTAAGCCTAACATTTAAATATTTAGTCACACAAAGCCTGTTGTGTTTGGGTATTAGTCACATACACACATTAAGCCCAAAAAGTGGCCAAAAGTGTTAATCATGTGGACCCTCGGTTTTTAAAGCGAAATGTAAAAGTGTAATTTATAGTGTGACTATTGTTTCAATACCAATGGCCTCACACATGAATGTTATGTTTGAAAATGCCTATTTTAATATTTTACACACCAATCATGTAAGTTTTAAGTATTTAGTCACATACCAACTAAGCACAAAGTGGCCCAAAAGTGTTTAATAGGTGTACCAAATACAAGTTTTTAAAGTGGAAAAATGTGTATTTGTGTGAAACATTGGATCATCCAAAATGCCACATGAATTTTATGTTTGTGTGGCTTTGTAATATTTAGTCCACAATAGCAAAAAATGGTTATTATAATTGAATTGGGTATTTAGTCACCTACAATTAAGCCTAAAGTGTCCCAAAAATGTAGCAACAGTGTGACATTTTTGTTTAAAGTGAAGAAATGAGTTATTTTGTGTGACAATTGATCATACCAAGGCCAAATGTAATTTTTAATATTTGAGTGGCCTTTTGTAATATTTCGTCACACAAACGCATGAGTTTATTTTGTAAATAGTCCCACATATAATTAAGCATGAAGTGACCACAAGTTTAATCATGTGACCAATAATGCCTTATACAGTGAAAAAATGTGTATTTTGTGTGACAAATCAATCCCATAACCACCTGAATTCTCATTTTGTGTGGCCTTTTGTAATATGTGACCCAAAAGTGTGAAAAATGGTGACCATATGGTTGTTTAAAGTGAAAAATAATAATTTTTGGGTGACTATTGATCACCACATGGGCACCATGAATTTATTTTGTGTGGCCTTTTTGGTAAGAGTTATCATCATAAAAGTAGGAAAATTAATGATGAACCCAATTTTACATGTTTGGTTCTTAAATAAACCACATGATAACTTCACATTACTTGTTAATTAAATATAATGGTCCACATATAATCACCTAAAATTGCCAGAAACATAATTTAGTCACACATTGTGATTATGTATTGGCTAATGTAAAGGCATATAGTACACTGATCGGCTAAAGTAAATGTGACTATACACATTAGCTTTTGGCCAGCTACACAAACTAAACTTTAAACAACACGAAAATTAATTTACGTGACCATGAATGAACGGAATTGGCTACACATAAATGAAAAGGTGACAAAACATTAAGTTACATATATGGCATTTAATTGGTTCACAGTGTTCAAATGTGTGACATATATTGTCACTATTTATATATAATATCCGTGACTAAACAATGATCAGAAAACCTTACTTTTCCATTTGTCCCATACCAAATTTTATCTGTGGCTTAAATAATAACAAAAGATACAGTCAATCTTATATAAATGAGTAAAAACCTTGACTGTTTGATTTAGACACATAAAAAATTAGCTTCATGAGACCGCTATATGCCCCAATTTGGCCACATTGTTCAAGTGTGTGACATATATATGTCCACAATTGTAATTAGTATCGTGTCAAATGCCATCAAGCAGTATTTGTCCACGCTTCCAAATTCCATATGAGTGCTACAATAAAATTACCAGTTTACCATTAGCCACATAATGATCGAATGTGTGGCAAATACAGTTCTAATGGCACGACAATCGAAAGCTAGCAGTATTAACTTTTAAAGGAAGTGGTACTAAGTAATTACCACTGTTAAGGTTACTCCTTCCTCCCATGTTGTTAGCAACGCTTTATCTGTTACAAAGCTTTCGCTAATCCATCACTAACCTGCATTCTCCTTCCTCCCATAGCTTTTAGCAACACTTTAAGTGTCACTAATATGTCACTAATCCTTCATTCTCCTTCCTCCCATTCTTTTTGTGACAGTTTTTAGTGTCAATAAGCTGTCACTTTGTGTCATCTTTGGCAGCAGTAGTAATGAGGAATCTTGGCAGTATAAACAGTAAACTGACAGTACTAATTGTACAAGAAGTAGTACTAACGAACAGTACGAACACCCACATTCATTATAAGCAGCATACAATATATAAGCAGTATTAAGTTACCTTATCGAGCACCACTAAGTGTAGAACTTTATATTGCCAATAACTGTACTCGACACACAAATTAAACCATGAGTAGTATGCTTATATAGCTAGTAACCACAGTTGCTCTAACTTTTTCACTAGTAGAGTTACTTTAAAAGTATACAGTAGGAGTATACGAACCAAGAATTAGAGTTTAATTCTTGTATTACCAGCAGAACTATACTCGTCCAATTAGAAGTAGACTTATTCCTTTTCAGTAACTTGCAACTAAAATCTCCTTGTTGCTTAAGAATCGATTACCAGAACACCTTATGGTTTATAACCCTAGATTAGTCGTGCTTCCCCTGCGGCTTATGATAACGGCGCAGAATTGCCAACCACATGTTGATTTATCTAGAAGCATACCAAGTCATCTAGCATCATGAAATCATACCAGTAGTAACTTCTGTTGACATCACTATCTTGTGTTAAAACCTTTGGCAATTTTAACGGTCAAACTTCCAGTAAATGTCGTATCCATAGCATCTCTACTAGGGTTCATTATTGATCAAGAGATCAACTCACCAAAGCTAGTATTTGACACCCTCTTGGGCTTCAGAATCATGTTACATGACAAGTTCCAGAATGAACAAACTCCATGAACATTCGAACCATGAAACTACTTGTTTTGAATTAAGGTTTTTAAGAAAACCCTAATATTAAAAATCAAACACCAAAGTTTCCAAGTTGTAAACGTCATGTCTTCATGAATCACCAAGTAATAACAAACCTTTGAAAGCACCAAGATGATCATTCCAGCAACACAACTTCTACACGAAACCTATTTTATTGAATTAGGGTTTGGTGAAAACCCTAATTCACCGATTTTGATACTATGACCAAAAATAGAATTTCCTCTCTTCTTAATCTTTAAAACACGACATAGAAACACCTTGTAGATCCTAGATCAAGAGCCCCGTGGCTCTGATACCACCTGATAGAACTAAAACATGTGATAGTTCTTGGATCATTTATAGCTTGAGGTTGTTTAGACCTCATCTAGGATCATGATAACAAAGACAATAACATGCAGCGGAATAAGAACAAATCAAAGTTATCATAACAAGGTTTTTCATTATTAACACTCCAAGCCCCAATATTATTTGATCAGAATAATACGGTTACATCAATGAACTATAACAGGGATCAAGGAAAACCTTGATTACCTTAGGGCTAAACTACATATGGCGTCTACATTACATACACCTGGAATACACACACACACACGTTTAGGTACAAGAACTCACGACTTGTACACATAAACCTAATAACCTGTATCTCTTTATATAATAGAGATATTAGATTTTACAAAGGATAAGTATTAGGAAACAACCAAATCTTCCTAACTTTTATGATAATCTTCTGTAATCTTCCATCATTTGAATAATTCCTCCTTTGTCTTTTAAGTCCTTCATCTTTCATATGTTTTATCTAATTAACTTAAATATAATTCCCAACAATATAGAGGTTGATACTGCTGATGTAGAGGCTGTTGCAGATATAAGTATTAGTGATGGAGTTGTAGCTCACACTGAGGATGGTGTAGGTATGGGAGTTAGGATTGCTACTTGTGTTGTTAGGGAGGATGATGAGGAGTTTGAGTCAGAGGCTAGTACAGCAGACACGAGAGAGATCGCTATAGATCCATTGGCTATTGGTGATAGTTCTGAGTCTTCTAGAGGAGGTATTCCTGATCTTGAGGATACCATTTATGATATAGTTCACTACATATTAGAGGTTCGTATTGATAGGATTACTAAGATTGAGACTACTCAGAGACAGTTGGAGACTAGTTAGTTGGTAGCTAGTGAAGAGAGAGCTAGTTTGGTTGAGAGGATTGGGAGTTTAAGACTAGAGTACCTAAAGGTTTGAGCCATGTTGAGTATCAAGAGAGATCAGGTTGACAGTCTTCGTTGGCACATGGTACTTTTGCAGGAGGAGTTTCATCAGGTTCGTAGGGATCGTGATGATACTCGGAGGAGACTTAGGAGGTTGGAGTCATTTGTTAAGAGGCGATTAGGTTTTCGCCCTTATTTGGTAGTGTCATGATCATGTAGGACATTAGACTGATGGTTAGGTCTAGATGTTAGCAGTAGGAATAATCATAAATCATGTACCTGTTTTGGATTTGCTGTAACCGAATTATGCTTTTATTCATGATATGAAAAGCTTGTTTTGATTCTCTCCCGTATTCATCTTTATTGTTATTTACTTGTTCAGGAAAAACATGTTCTATTGTCTTTTACTATATAAACCTTTTTTTGCCATTTATAGTAGCTATATCTCGTATCGAATTTCACCGTATGTTATGTCTTGTGATGAAGAACAATGACTATCACTCGCTCCGGTATAACCCCTGAAGCAATCAAAGAACTTGTTAACCGACGTATGGAAGAAGCATTGGCTGTTTATGAGGAAGCCCGTGTGCTAACGCTCTCGAGGCTGAAAATCAAAGCTAAAATGGCAATGACGGCGATAATGGAAATGGAAATCCAAATGAGAATGGTAGAGGTGATAGGCCTGTTGCTAGAGAATGCACATACCAGGACTTCATGAAGTGTCAACCACTCAACTTCAAGGCAACAGAAGGAGTTGTTGGTTTGATAAGGTAGTTTGAGAAGATGGAAACAGTGTTCCATATCAGCAATTGTCCAGAGAAATACCAAGTACAGTATGTTATGTGCACCTTGTTGAACAATGCATTAACTTGGTGGAACTCACATAAGAGGACTATTGGAGCTATGGCTGTATTTGCCATGTCATGAAGAGATCTCATGAAGTTAATGGCTGAAGTGTACTGCCCAAGAAATGAAATTTAAAATATGGAATCTGAACTTTGGAATTTTACCGTAAAGAACAATGATTTGGCTGCTTATACTTAGAGATTTCAAGAGTTGACTATGATGTGCACCAAGATGGTCCTTGAGGAGGAGGATCAGGTTGAGAAATTCATTGGAGGACTCCCCGATAACATTCAAGGGAATGTGATTGCAGCAGAACCTACAAAACTTCAAGATGCTGTTCGGATTGCCAACAACTTAATGGACCAAAAGTTAAAGGGTTATGCTGTGAAAAATGCTGAAAACAAAAGAAGGTTGGAAGCTAATCAGAGAGACAACCATGGACAGCCGCTACCATTCAAGAGGCCAAATGTTGGAGGTCAGAATGTGGCGAGAGCCTATACGACTGGCAATAATGAGAGAAAAATGTATAATGGACATTCACCTCTCTATAACAAGTGTAAGCTTTACCATGAGGGTCTTGCACTGTGAGATGTGGGGAGTGTAACAAGGTTGGGCATTTGACCCGGGATTGTAAGGTCGCAAATTCCGCTACTTCTACTTAGAGGGGTCAAATAGTAAACCAGAGAGTTTTAACTTGTTTCGAATATGGAAGGCAAGGACACTACAGGAGTGATTGCTCAGAGCTGAAAGATTAAAACCATGGAAATAAGGCTGCAAACAAGAATGGTGTTAATGAAGCAAGAGGAAAAATATATGTGATAGGTAGAGGAAACGCTAACCTTAATTTAAATGTCGTCAAGGGTACATTTCTTCTCAACAACCATTATGCTTTTGTATTATTTGATTCGGGTGCCGATCAAAGATTCGTGTCGACTACTTTTAGTACCTTACTTGATATAACCCTTGAAACTTTAGACGTTAGCTATACTTAGAGGCTGTACGTTAGGATTATTAGGCCACCCATTCAATGTCGACCTAATGCCAGTCAAACTTGGTAGTTTTGATGTCATCATCGGCATGGATTGGTTAGTGAACCATCATGCAATGATCGTTTATGATGAAAAGATTGTGCGAATTCCCTATGGAGATGAAGTTTTGATAGTTCAAGGTGATAGAGACGGCAACGGAGAGAAGTCAAAGTTAAGCATTATATCGTGCACTAAAACTCAGAGATATATTAAGAAAGGTTGCCCAATTTTTCTGGCATAAGTGACGAAGAAGGAAATCAAGGACAAGTCAAAGGAGAAGCGACTTGAGGATGTGCCGACTGTACAGGACTTTCCAGAGGTTTTTCCAGAAGACTTACCTGGATTACCACCAATGAGAAAAGTTGAATTTCAAATTGACTTGGTCCCTGGTGCTGCACCTGTGGCATGAGCACCGTATAGATTAGTACCGTTAGAACTGCAAGAATTGTCTACTCAACTGCAAGAACTTTCTGACAAGGGATTTATAAGACCGAGTTCCTCACCCCGGGGAGCCCCAGTCTTGTTTGTCAAAAAGAAAGATGGATCTTTTCAGATGTGTATCGATTACCGTGAACTGAATAAGCTGACTGTGAAGAATCGATATCCACTTCCTAGAATCAACGAATTATTTGATCAGTTTCAAGGGTCAAGAGTCTACTTTAAAATCGACCTAAGGTCTGGTTATCACCAACTTAGAGTTCGGGAGGAAGACATTCCAAAGACATTATTTAGAACACGCTACGGTCACTATGAGTTTCAAGTGATGCATTTTGGATTGACAAACGCACCGGCGGTTTTCATGGATCTGATGAATCAGGTGTGCAAACTGCACTTAGATAAATTCATGATCGTTTTTATTGATGACATCTTGATATACTCCAAGAGCAAAGAAGAGCATGTAGAACACCTAAGTTAATCCTAAAATTGCTTAAGAAGGAAGAATTATACGCCAAGTTTTCAAAGTGCGATTTTTGGCTGTCGAAGGTACAATTTCTTGGTCACGTGATCAATAGTGAAGGCATTCACGTGGACCCAGCTAAGATTGAGTCAATCAAGGATTAGGCATCGCCCAAGACTCTGACAGAGATTCGTCAATTTCTAGGTCTTGCTGGCTATTACCGATGATTTATCAAAGGTTTCTCGAAGATTGCCAAACCTATGACGAAGTTGTCTCAGAATAACGTGAAGTTTGATTTGAATGAAAAGGCAGAAGCTGCATTTCAACTGCTGAAGCAGAAGTTGTATAGTGCACCGATTCTTATCTTTACCCGAAGGCAGTAAAAACTTCATGGTTTACTATGATGCTTCTTGTAAAGGGTTGGGCGTGATCCTGATGCAAAAGGAGAGAGTCATAGCCTATGCATCACGCCAACTTAAGATTCATGAGAAGAATTACACTACACATGACTTAGAGCTTGGAGCTGTAGTGTTTGCTCTTAAAATGTGGAGACATTATCTGTACGACACAAAATGCGTTGTGTTCACTGATCATAAGAGTTTGCAACATATTATAGATCAGAAAGAGTTGAGCATGAGACAACGTAGATGGTTGGAGCTATTAAGCGACTACGACTTCAAGATTCGTTATCATCCGGGAAAGGCGAACGTAGTGGCGGATGCCTTGAGCCGAAAGGAACGGATTAAGCCACTACGAGTTTGAGCTTTAGTTTTGATGATTGGTCTAAACCTTCCTGTGCAAATTTTAAACGCTCAAGTTAAGGCGAGAAAGGAAAAGAGTATTGGAACCGAAGATTTGGGTGGTATGATTATGAAGTTAGAGCCATGTGCTGATGGAACGTTATGATTGAATAGGAGAAGTTGGATACCTTGTCAAGGTGACTTAAGAGAGTTTATTATGAATGAATCGCATAAGTTAAAATATTAAATTCATCCTAGATCGGACAAGATGTATCAGGATTTAAAGAAACTGTATTGGTGGTCGAATATGAAAGCAGAGATTGCCACCTATGTCAGTAAATGTTTGACCTGGCCAAAGTCAAGGCCGAATACCAAAAACCATCCGGTTTGTTGGTTCATCCTGTGATCCCAGTGTGGAAGTGGGAGAACATTACTATGGATTTCGTTACTAAGTTACCAAAGACATCGTCTGGTCAATATACAATGTGGGTAATTGTAGACCGACTCACAAAGTCTGCTCATTTCTTTCCAATGAAGGAAACCGACCCAATGGAGAAGTTAATGAGACAATACTTGAAGGAAGTAGTCTCGAGACATAGAGTATCGGTTTCAATTATTTTTGATCGAGACAGTAAGTTCACATCTCATTTCTGGAAATCGTTGAATGAAGCCCTAGGTACTCAATTGGATATGAGTACGGCTTACCATCCACAGATTGATGGTCAGAGTGAGAGAACCATCCAAACCTTGGAGGACATATTGCGTGCTTGTGTGATTGATTTTGAGAAGGGTTAGGATAGACACCTACCTTTGGTGGAGTTTTATTACAACAATAGCCATCACACTAGTATCAACGTTGCACTGTTTGAAGCTCTTTAGGACCGAAAATGTAGATCGCATATTTGTTAGGCTGAGGTTGGAGATGCTCAACTCACTGGTCCGGAAATTTTTCATGAAACAACTAAGACGATCATTCAGATAGACAGAAGAGGTGCGCCGATAGGAGACGTAATCCATTGGAATTTGAGGTTGGAGACAAGGTCATGTTGAAAGTGTCACCATGGAAAGGGGTGATACGTTTTGGCAAATGGGGGAAGCTGAACCCTCACTATATTAGACCTTTCAAGATTCTCGCTAAAGTGGGAACACTTTCTTATCGACTAGAACTCCCAGAGCAATTAAGCCGTGTTCATAGCACTTTTCATGTTTCCAATCTGAAGAAGTCTCTCGTAGACAAACCCCTAGCTATTCCGTTGGATGAGATCCAGATTGATGACAAGCTTAATTTCATTGAATAACTAGTTGAAATTATGGATTGAGAAGTTAAATAGCTAAAGCAAATCCGCATTCCAATCGTAAAGGTCCGTTGGAATTCGAGACGAGGGCCCAAGTTTACTTGGGAGCGCGAAGACCAAATGAAGAAGAAAAGTACCCTCATCTTTTCGTTAGCCCTTTGTCCACGTCTTAAGCTTTGAGGACAAAGCTCTTTTAACGAGAGAAGAATGTCACACTCCAAAAATTTTAGGTCAATATTTTAAACTTTTCCGATCATTATCTTTGACTTTTAAACGTTACGTTTAAATCTGGCAGTTTAGCGGGAAGTTAACCCGCGTAAATCTGAAAAACATCATCGGACACGTTCCGACTTTGGATTTTGATTAATTTAGATATTATATGAGCTATTTTATCTTTTTAAGTGTTTCGTAGTTTACGACCACTGATTGGATTAAATTAAACCTTTTTATATATATAATAATATATAATAAAAAAAATATATATATATAATAAGGATAATCTAAAAAAATCAATAGAATCCGGGAGTAGTGTATGATATTCCCGGGTCGTAGTCCCAACGAGGAGTGAATTGGAAAGTCGAGAGTCGGTTTGATATTTGATATTTGAATGAAAAAAAAATTGGATTTGGTTTTTCTTAATTAAAATGCAAAAACGATTCAGGAAATCCTAAAACGAAAGCTAAAATGATTTAAACCTAAAACGTAGACGGGAAAGTAAAAACGCGAGTTAAAGAAAACTAAATTATCAAAAACTAAACCCTAAATGATGTTTTAAAGTTTTTATAATTTAAAATAACTAAGTTAAAAGAAAAATGAAAGAAAATTCTAAAACGGAAGCTTAAAAGTGTTAAAAACGAAGAAAACGAAAACTGGGCCCGAGATCCGTGCTTTAAAAAGTGAAATTTTGCAAAAATGACCTTACGAAAGAAATTCTATTTTTCCTAGATGCAAAATGATAAAAGAAAATTTTCTAAAAAAGAAAAATATTTTTTTGATTTTTATTTAATTTATTATAATTAAAAAATAGTTTAAAAGAAAATAAATGATAAAAAATAGTAAACAAACTTGAAAAATTATGAAAAATTTACTAAAAATACTTTAACTAGTGCTGGTTCTAAGAAAAATATAAGATTTGAAATTTGGCTTATAAATAAGCCAGCAATAAGCTAAAAAGGGCTGAAGTGAAAAATGGCTAAGTGGGCTTAAATAAATAATAGTTTCATCCAATCTTGGATGAGCTATTCTAGCACAGTTGGTTATGTTATGGGTTTGTGGGACGTTGGTATAAAGGGGGAGGTCCAGGGTTCGAGCCTGGGCCTCTCTCTTTTTATAAAAACCTTTTTTTTTAACTTGTAAAACTAGAGAACATAAGCAATATTAACAAAAACCACTTTTTATAAAACTAAAAATTAAGCTGGAAAATAAGCACAAAATGCTAACAGAACCTACTTTTAACTAAATCCTAGTACTAAGCTAACTGCTATGGCAATTTAAGCAAAATAAGCTAGGCAAAAGACTAAATAAGCAAAAGCAGATAATATTCTACACCTAAACAGCAAATATGAACAAAAATAAGCACAAGAGAGCTAACAAATAAGCAGAAAAGGCAATAAGCTATAGGGCAAAAAGAGTAAACCACGGCCTAAGGGGACTTTTTGAGACTTATTTCTAAGCACCTAGAGTGAACCTTAGGGGAAGAGGCTTATATGAGCTTAAAGAATAGCTTGGGGGCTACTAAAATCAACAAAAATAAAAAGTTTTGAAACTGAAATAAGCAGAGAGAATGATGAAAGAAAAGGGCTGTTTGCAAAGGGTGGATTTTTTTTAGCTATTTTAGTTTTAACAAGGCTTAATGCAAACCTTAAAATAAGCTGTTAAATAAACTTAAAATGCAAGACTAAGTGAAAACAGATGAAGATAGGCTTGTAATAAGCTTATGCTTCAAAAATCTAAAAGCTAAAAACAATTTTACACATATGATATTTGAGGATAAAAAAAAAGTTTTGACTAGAAAAACACTTAATGTAAACTTGATAGGATTTAAATTTGACAAAAGTAAAATGAAAGGACTTTAACCTAATGCATTTGACATTCAAAAAGGACTCTGAAACTAAACTCAAAAGCTGGTTTAACAAAGTAAATCAAATAAGCTATTTAAGCTAACTTGGTCAAAACAGTTTTTGAACAACAATGAGAAAAACTCAAAAACAACTTAAAAGTCTTAGAAACTTAGAACAATTGATTAAGACTGGCTCAAAAAGGTTTGCCAAAGTTGACAGGTTGACCCAAAACAATTTTTTATAAGATTTGACCCGTTTTGCTTGTTATCCCAAACACCCCCTTAAATTTGAAAGGTCAAATTTGAAACTGATTTTGAAAGATTTGGCCAAATGTTTGAAAAACAGAATATCAACAATCAATGTTAAGCATGAATAAGTAAAGTCCAAACAAAAATAGCACCTTAATAAGCAAAATAAGCAATGAGCAATTCAAGCATATAAGAAGCAGTTTAAAACCAAAACTCAAAGAAATGACAAATAAGCATCAATTAAGAACAAATAGCATAAGACAAACATAAATAAGCAATGATAAGCATAAAATTAGCAGGAATAACAAGAGATAAGCACAATAAGCAAAATTTAAGCAATGCTACATTAACTTTTTAAGAAAATGAAAATAAGGAACTTACAAGTTCCTTAAGATTTTCCTCTTGATTTCAGTAGCCAATAACAAACCTATTGCCTCCCATGAGGCTCTAAAACCACAGCCATCCAGAATACACTGTGCTCCTTGCTTGATTTTTTTTTTATACCATAAGCTCTAAAACCCATGGCCTTCTAAATTTAACCATGCTCTTTGCTTGATTTCTTCTCTCTCTTTTTTTTTGACAGAAATGAAAAAGACTTTGTATAAGCTTTTGAGGCCTCAAACTAATACAAAAGACTATATACACCAGTTTAAAAGATAATAAGCTAAAAAGATAAAAAATTAAGGTAAACAAGTAAATTGCATAAATTTAAATGACAAGAAGTTTAAAGACAGAAAATTAAAGTTGCAATGTATTAAAAAGACAATGGTACAAATTTTGAGTTTTTTTTGACTTAAAACACAAAAATTCGACACACCTTTAAGGCTAACTATTACAATGGCTTTTATAATGAAACTAGTCTAGGGTTCTTGTGTTTCTTCAGTCTTGGTTGTGTTTCTTTAGTGAGGAGAGAACTTCAATCAATCTTGGCCCTTCGTTTTGCTTGTTGCCCACTCAAAGTCATCACAGCCCTTGAAATCTTGTCTTTTTTCAGTAGCCAATGGGTGAAGGGAGGATTGCCAGCTTGTCACGAGGCCATGTGAGTGTGGGGATAGTGGTGGTGATGGTTTTGGATGGTTATGGCAGGTTATAAGCCAAAAAGATAGTGAACAGTGGTTTAATTGCGTTTGGCGGGAAATGGGGAGTCTGTTTGTTTATATCTGGGTGCAGGGGAGGAGTTTGGGAAATTGGCAGAAAAGGTCCCTTAATTATATATATGTTGTTGCAAGAAAGGTCCTTGTGGTAGTGGAAGTATTAGGAGGTTGCCAATTTTAGTCCTCAAAGGTGTTAAGTTGTATTACAAACTCAGTCCTTGTGAGGGTAACGACTGTTAAGGGTAAAGGGATATGGGCTAACGGCTTAACAGAGAAGGGTTTGGGCTTTCTTATGTTATTTTGGGCCGTTTGGTGAAAGGAATAATGGGCTTTTAGTGGTTAAATATAAAAGGGATTGGGCTCATGGTCTTCATATAGTATACTAATGGGCTGACCCGGCCCATTAGATGGGTTTGGGTGGGCCCATTAAGTATTCTTCGGTTTCGGCTTCGGTTTTGACCTTTGACTTTTCACGGGTTGACTTTGACTTTGACTTTTGTTGACTGTGGCTTCGATTTGACTTTGTCTTTTCACGCTTTTCCATTCCGTGCTCGGTTTTGTCCGTTTTTGCTTGATTTTTCGTCCTTTTGTCGGATATCCGTTTCCTGCACAATATAAATGAAAACATACAAATACAAAGTATTTTTGGTACGTTTTTGGGTCATTTAAGTCTGATTTTAATGGTGAAAGGTATGTGTAATTAAACGCATACCACTCACCAACTTTATGTTGACACTTTTAAGCATGTTTTTCTTAGGTGAATTAGATGCTTGGCTTACTTGATGTGCATTGGAGTCTAAATTTGACAAGATTTCATCCATGAATTTCTACTTATATGCAAATGATCATATTTATCTTGACTGATAAAGATGCCTTTCTTTCTCTATTGAACCTGCAATCCCAAAAAGAAGGTGAGTTCTCCCATAGAACTCATCTGAAACTTATCCTTCATAAGCTTCTCAAACTTATCACAAAGCTCCTTCTTGGTAGATCTAAAAATAATGTCATCTACATAGATTTTAACAAGCAAGATATGCCCCTTTTGACTTTTGATGATTAAAGTTTGATCAATCTGTCCTCTTTGAAATCCATTGCTCAAAAGATAATGGCTAATGTGTCATACCAAGCTCTGGGTGCTTGATGAAGTCCATATAGTGCTTTCACAACTTTATAGACTTTATCAGGATGGTCAGGATCTTCAAAACCTGGAGGTTGACAGACATATACCTCCTCTTCAATTTGACCATACAGGAAAGCACTTTTGACATCCATTTGGTAGACTGTAAAACCCATATAAGAAGCATAAGCCAGGAATATTCTTATTGCCTCAATTCTAGCCACTGGAGCAAAGACTTCATCATAGTCAATGCCCTCTTCTTGAGTATGTCCTTGGGCAACAAGTCTTGCTTTGTTCCTGATGACAATTCCCCTTTCATCTTTCTTGTTTCTGTAGACCCACTTTGTACCAATTGCCCTATGACCTTTAGGTAAGTCTACAAGAACCCATACCTTTTGTAGTTTGAACTGTAGGAGTTCCTCCTGCATTGCTTCTACCCATGCAGGATCACTAAGAGCTTTAGAAACTCTTTTTGGTTCTTCCTGAGAGAGGAAACAAGCAAAAAGACATGTATGAAGGTCCTGGTGAGTCTTTCCTTCATATATGGCACCAAGAAATCCTAGTTCAGAGTAAGAAGGTTGTCATTCTTCTTTGTTTGAACAGAAGACTGCAATCACCAATCACATGATCAATTGGGAATCTTGTATGAATTCTTTTATGAGGGAGTGAAGAAACTGCATAAGATGGTGAAAATGTTCCCCAATCCAATTTCTTGATCCTCCACTTATTGTGTGTGTCCCCTTCAGAGTAGGAATTGGTCCCATCAAGTCTTCAGAGTACAGTATTAACTTCAGGGATAGCATACAAACTTCTCTAACTACCAAGTATTAACTACTTGCATGGCAAGGATTAACTTGTTGATCAGCATACCATTATTCTGAATATCTCCTACCCATCATGAGACTCTTCGAGCATCATCAACAATATTTGTGAAGCTTCACCAAAATATGAGCATCCTTCCAAATTTGGCATTAGCAATAAATATTGATCTTGTTTGAGAGGAATGTACTAGACTCAAAACTCCTTGTATTACTGTAGAATCATTAGAAAAAGTTCCCTGCAAACCACTGTACAGTAATTCATTGATTGGGTTAGAGAATCAAGATCAAACAACCACTTTGGACCAATTCCTTCTAACATTGGTTTATTCTCTAAGAACCCAACATGCAAGTTTTCCTGAACTTTTTTGGTTCTAATGTTATATACTACTTAAGGAATATCCAACAAAGAAACCTTCATCACTTTTTCCGATCATCAAACTTGCCCAACTTATCTAAGGTATTGAGAATAGTAACATGAAAAACCCCATCCAAAATGGTTTCATGAACCTATAGCTGGTTTAATACCTCTAGAACAGTTTAATAAGGAGTCTGTTATGAGGCCATGAACTATTAAGAACCCATTCTGTACAGAGTAAGCAGTAAGAAACAGCTTCTGCTCCCAAAAGTTATAGGTAACTTAAGTCAGCTAACATTGTTCAGCAGCCTAATGAGAGTCCTATACTTTCCTTCAGCTACAACCATTTTGCAGTGTGTCCTTGCTATCACTATATTTCTCTTTTGATAGACCTTTTTCTCTACAGAACTCATCCATCACATATGTTTTTTAAATTTCTGACCCATTATCACTTTCTGATTTTTTTAACTTTACTTATCCACTATTTTTCTATCTCTTTGATAAAGTTTTTAAGGATCGCACTATTTCACCTTAGTTCTTAAAAAGAAAACCCATGAAAATCTTTACTATAGATCATCAGTAACTATCCAAGCAGTATTTTTATGCTTTAGACGACGAACAAAAGTTGGAACCAAAAAAGATCCATGTGCAGCATAAACAACGGCTTAGTACTGGGACTAAAGGCCATGGTCCCCCTTAACAAAGAGGCTCTGTGTTGCTTGCCTTTAAGACAGGCAACACAAGTTTGGTCATTCTCAAATCTTTTTAAAGGCAAATCTCTTACAAGATTTTCTTTGACAAGTTTATTAATATTCTTAAAATTGACATGACCAAGCCTCCTATGCCATAGCATTGATTCCTAGAAGTAGCTTTTTGCAACGAGACAAGTTATAACCATCTTTAGAACTAAATGTTTTTCGATAATCAAAACTGAACATGTATCCTGTTTAGGAATTTTGAAGAAGTATCTGATATTCATCAGTGCAACTTAAAATTAAGAGATAGGACAGAGACATTCAAGATCAGTGAAAAGAACATAGTTCTTTTTGTCACACATTTGTGAGACACTAAAAAGGTTGAACTTCAACTCTTTGACAAAGTATACATCATCAAAATCAAGTTTATCAGTTTTAATAGTACCTTTGCCAGTAATTCTCCCTCCATTTGCTCCTCCACCAAAAGTAACATAACCTCCATCAAAGTCTTTAAAATCTAAAAGATGGGCTATGTTTCCAGACTTGAGCATCCACTATCAACAAATCCTTTATCATTTAGCTGTGAATAGCTCTGCACACAAAACTTATGAAGTTAGTTATCTTTGGGGACCCAAGCCTATTACTGACTGTGGATCTCTCGTGCATCAATTAATGATATTTGTTAAAAACTAGTGATGCACCATTGGGTTTGATAGGTCTCCAAACCCAACATACTGAGGGCTTAACAGCATTAAATCCCCTAGCCCTAACATTATTAACATTTTGCCTACCAGTATTAACAGTTTGTCTACCAGTAATAACATTTTGATTTTTAGAACTTTTTGTTAATGCTGTTTTCTTGTAAAAGGGCCTTTGAACAGTTGATTGTGCTTGATTTTGAAAATGTGTCCTTGGTCTAGGCACAAAGAAACGGTTGATTTTTGGGTGAGCCATTATAAGAAGTCTAACATTTAATTTTATTATTTATTTAATTTTTTAAGTATTAAAAACCAAGCATGTACTAAAAGGTCCTCCCATTTGTTAGACTACCAACAGTATTAACAGGCCTTGCATAATTAACCAGTTTTTAGCCAGTCATCATTAAGACTGCCTCTTGGAAACCATATTTATGTGAGCATTAGGACAACTAATATTGAATGTGAATCAAAACTTCCACAGATAAAACATCCTTGTTATTAAAAACAAAAGTTTGCAATCCTAATTGATTGAGGATTTTTGACCATTCCAATTCCTTTGGTCCCCCGGAGGTCCCTATTGACTGTAGACAACTCCTGCATACCTACTTACCTTCAAATGGTTTTTCAGGTTTAACTATTCTTTCTTAGTACATAGTATAGCAGTTTCTTTTCTACGCTAGGGATATCTTTAAACTTCTTCCTCATTCATCTGATACCCAATCGTCAATAATGAGAGCATCATTACTTATCTCCTAGCTTTTTTAGGTTCTTCTTCCCGAACGATGATTAGCAGATAGAAAAACTTCATCCAATCTTTGTCTACCTTAAGTTAGAAAGACCCTAACAGAGCTAGTTATATCACAGTCTTGTATTGTTGATTTAAAAGAGTCATTATATTCTCCTTAAATCATCTGACTCCTATCATAAATAGTGGTTGGGCTTTAAACTTGAGCCCAAGGACCATACTCATTTTTTTTAACAAACCTCAGGTTTGTTTAAATTTCTTCAAGACCTAATAAGAAACAGTCTAAAGGTGTTGGTCTATTGAGAATCAAGGGATGAGGTAAGGGGATAGCATTATAACCAAAACCCTTTTGCTCTTGTCAGTTCCAATGACTTGCTAACAAATCATCTAAGTCTTTTATGATTATTTTTAAACTTTAAAACCTTTTTTTGCAATCTTAAATTACAAACCCCAATCCATTTCTTCCTAACTTTTTTCAAGTCAGTCGTATAGTAACCCATTAATATTCTTGTAACCTAACACTCTTTTACAGCAAAGCAATTTCCTCAGAAAAAAGGAACTTCAGATTCTTTAAATTTAACACTTGTTGCGTCTAAATTGATAAACCTCTTTTATCATATAGCTCTTTAAAACCAGGTATCATCTAATTTAACAAGCAAATCATCATACTAGTTTCTTTAGAGCTTCATAAATTAGCAAACAGTTTAGAACAAGATTTATCATTTGATACCTCAGAATCTGTGAATGCCATGAGAGCCATGTTTGCTTGAATTTCATCCTCTGCCATATCACTCCAATCAAATCCAGCACCATCTATAGCACACATTGCTTTTTCAGAAGCATCTTCAATCCTTACTATGCTCTTCTGATGATGAGCTTCCTGAATCAATATTCTGTTGTCTTTACTTCCTTGTGCTCTGCATTCTCTGGCAAGTGTCTCATTTTATGATAGTTGAAAAACATTCAAACCTTATGAGTTATCAATCCAGCAGTACTGCATCCATCAATGATAGATCATTCCTTCCATTTCTCTGATAGAACTTTCTTGCCCTCATGCTTAGCATGCCATATTCCACTTTAGATCTAATTTCTTCCAAATCATCATCCAGAAGTTGCTCAAGATCTTCATGAACAAGTTCAAGACCCTTGTGTTGAGTGACAGAAAGGGCATAAACAGTGGGCATTCACTAAAACTAGCAAGTACTAAGTTTCCATACTACAATATTAACATTGGTGGTGCAAGTACTAACTCCCAGTGTTAACAGATATTAATAGTATAAGTACTCTAGCTTGGACTGGAAGAGTTAGAACTGCCAAGATTTCTATCATCATTGATTAGAAAACGGGCAGCAGTTCTCTTAACCTTTGTTTATAACAATTTTAAAATTTGTTGACAAATCATCCAAACCCATAGTATCAAAGTCGGGTTTGTTCATCCAGACTACCACATGTGTGTATCCCATTCAGAAGGTAAGCTCCTCAAAAATTTAACATTTAGATCTTCTGGAGGAGTATCTACACCCAGAATTGCCAATCTACTAACAAGCTTTTGAAGCCTGTTAAAGATAGAGTCCAGTGATTCTGAGCTTGTAGCATTAAAGTTTTCATACTGTTGCTTCAGTAAGGCCTTCTGTGTCTTCTTTGTTGCATCATTTCCTCCAAAGCGAGCTTTAATGGCAACAAACATTGATTGAGCATCAACATACTGGTTGAAGGTAAGTTGATGCTCATTGGGCAGTGCCATGAGCAAAAGACTTCGAGCCTTTACATCATTCTTTTTGCAAATCTTTTCTTCAGCAGTAGAGGGCACAGTCATCTTCAATGCTGTTGATGGACCAGATTCTGGTGCTGTAACAGGAATAGGTACCCACGAATTTCCATTTTCTATTACCTCCCATAATGCATAATCTTGGATCTGAAAGTACTGCTTGATTCTGATTTCCCACATCTCATACTCTCCTAGTTTGAGCATGGGAAGCTTTGCCAATGCATTGTTTTGAGAATTTTCTAACTCCATTTTCTCTAGATCAAAGTTTCTCAAAGCACAGGCTCTGATACCACTTGTTGATCCCACGGCTTGAACGATTCTTTACGTAGTAAAGTGTTTGTTACCTTGGAAGAATCCAAAATAACAAAGATTGAGACTTTGTATGTATACCAAAGTGTATGCGGAATCTACACTTTGATACTCTAGAGATGTTTATCAATGAAACAGTAATAACTAAACAAACAATGAACAATGAACACACTGCTTCAATATTATTAGAATAATACGAGTACTCTTGTAGTACTGGGGTTACAAACCTTTAAGCTATTACAATTTATCTCTCTAAATATTTCTATCACTTGAAAGTATATATATTCTAAAACTTAGGATCTCCTTTTATAGAACACAAGGAGTCCTTTACAAAGATAACAGCCTATCTTTTAGGATCAGTTACAATTCAAATATAAATATCCCGAAATAATCTCCAAGCATCCTTATCTTCAATTCAGCAGCTTTGACCATCAGCAGTACTAACTCTTTTCTACTAGCAGTATTAATTAACACTGGCAGTACTAAGTTTGTACTGGCAGTACTAACTCCATTAGTACTGTTGGCAGTATTAAGTCTTGTGAAGATTTATTCCTAACGTTAAGAATGATCAGTGAAGCTGAGTTGCAAGGTTTAGCAGATTATAAGAGAATCCTATATGGATCATGTTTGAGACCTCGTATTGGCTATCTATGTTGAACTTAAGTATTTTTTAGGATTGTTGTTTTAAGACTTGTATGGACCCCTGCGTGGGTATTTGGTTGTATTTGTGGAGACTATTTGATGTGTTCTTGTTGGGACTTCACTCAAGTCTGTACTTGAGGTTGAAGATCATCACGACACTTTTCATCAATGCATTTTAGATTTCTCTATCGTTTATCTTGTGCTATGATGATCATTCTTCGTCGCATACCTGTGTTTCCTCCTATGTCGGGGTGTGACAATTAAAGTTTAATAAATCAAGGAGTATAACTCTATATTCTCACAAAATACTTTTAAGCAAAAGAGTACCACTTTGTGACACAAAGATACAATTTTTTTGACAGAAATTGAGATGACTTTTCCAAAAATCACAAGTTTTTCAAAGATGCTTAAAAACAATGATTATACAATCAAACTAATGTATCAATAATTGGATGGTCACTAAGCCACTCACTCCTCATTCTGTTCAATGCAGAAAATGGTTGAAACCGGACATGACTTAGACCATTTGCCCAATTAGGTACAATAGAAAGTCATAAACCACTTTTAACTGTTTTTGAAACAATCTTTTCAAAACTTTGAACTTTGCCTTTTTGTTACATGAGAAACTTATGATCACAAACAGTTAAATCACCATGTTTATTCATTCACTTTTCATATCTTTTGAATCATTGATCACTTGATTGAAAAATTTGTTTATTCAAAACATATCTTATATACGATATCTGGATGGTTAGTAAATTGCTCAATCCTCATCCTGTTAATTTCAGGAAAAGGTCAAAACCGAACATAATCTTCACCATTTGATCAATTTATCAATATAAAGATATGATTGTATAACAAAATTTATCATTTATTTTCGTAAAATGCCATTTTGTTTAACAATTAAGCCCATTTGAGTATCCGTAAAAAAATTAGCCCATTCAATATTATATTCCGAAACCGAAGCTAAAAAGCCCATTTTGCCTTACAAGACCCATTTATTAGCCCAAAATATCATTTACAAAACCAACCAACTTGGCTCATTACTGTTTACGAAACCATTTTGATAAGCCCATACGAAACCGAAACCTGAAACCATTCCTTTCGTAAACATAATTATCAAAGAAAAATGATGAACTGAAAGACTAATTTTGATTTTTAGCTTATTTTATAATTTATTCAACAGTTTAAGACTGTTCTTATGTCTGAAAGCAACATCTCAAATTTACAAAACCTTTCAAAGTTACTAAACCTCATGATTTTGGTCCACAAATGATATCTTCAGTGATTAATCCATTCTAATCATTTTACAAGACATATATCAATGTTTTACATCAATTAATTTCATGTTTCAATCACTTTTTTTTTATGAAACCCTAGATCTATATGATATATATTATCAATTAATAGCAACAATTAATCACAAAGAAATCAATATAGATCGCGTTTTCTTATGTTTTTCTCTCACAGAGAATTGATGAAACAATTTGGATCGTGTTTTCTAAGTTACGAAAGCTCAAACTGTGCAAAGGATTTACGAAACCTTTTATGTGTGTTTTACGAAAGTGATAAGGTTACGTATGAAAACTGTTACTTTTATACTTCCAAAAATAACTTTGCAATTTTGACATTTTCAGTCCCTCAAGTTACTTTCGTAAACCTTTTTAGTCCATACGAAACTATCTTTTGAATTTCACATTTTTAGTCCTTCTTTCTTTTGTAAACAATAACTTTCCTTATGAAACTTTCTTTTGCATTTGACATTTTTAGTCCCTCAAGTTACTTTCGTAAACTTTTTATACCAAAATTTTTTCATAACCCCTCCTTGGAGTTAGACTTATTTTTCAAAAAAAATCTTTTTTTGAATTATTTTGCAGTTAAGATCTTGTTTTTTTAAAACAATTTATAACTCCCCCTTGAACAAATATCCATTTGAATTTCTTTCCTTTTTATAAAATTTTAATCAACAAGAAGTTATTTTTGCATTTGATAACACATTTTTATTTTCCGATGATGATTTGACTAAAAATTTAAAACTTCCCCTTAATTAGAAATCTATTTAAAGAACTTATCGAGAGATAGTTAATCTTGCTGTTTTGAACATTCTTGAGAAGATTTTTGAAAAATTATGAATTTCATAACTCCTCCTCGAATAAATGTCTAATTAAAAAACTTATTCTAGATATTATTATTTCTTGCAATTATTCCACACTTGAATTTTTCAAAATTTAATGATTTTTGAAAGATGTTTTTCAAGTAATCCTTGTTTTGTGAATGGGTTATGATTACAAACCACATATTTTAGAAGTGAAAGATCATTGAGGAATGATTTACTCCCCCTCAGTTCATGATACACTAATTTTGCATTTAAAGAACCACTTATGAAAAATACAATATCATGAGACTGATAAAAAATGGAGAAGATGTGTTTGTAACTTTAAGTTAAATTTTTGTTTTTCAAATTTTTATTTGTTTTTCATTTTTGAAAACAAAAATATTTTTCTTGTTTTTAATTTTTTAATTTTTATTTTGTTTTTGAAATTTATTTACAAAATGTTTTGATGTATGAGCTTTTATACAAGAAGATAACTTTGCCAGACGTTCCAACTCAGTTGGAGTCATACATCGCATACCAATCCTGTGAAGTAAATACTCAAACCTTTCTTTTGGAAGAGCTTTTGTAAAAAGATCAGCAAGTTGGTATTGCATCCTGACAAAGTAAAGTTCAATTGTACCTCGTTCAACATGCTCCTTGATAAAGTGATAACGGATGTTAATGTGTTTTATACGTGAAACTCTTTGAATAACAATACGTTGGAATCTTGTTGTATCAAAATCCATAATCTAGCAGTTGTGTCTAGATCTAAATGACTTCAGCGCAGCATGCAGATAAGGATACGTACTCAGCTTTCATAGTTGACAATGTTGTACAATCTTGCTTTTTAGATGACCAACTGACTAGCTTAACTCCCAGAAATTGAATGCCTCCTGATGCGTTTTTATAATCATCATTACACCCTGCATGGTCTGCATCTGAATAGGCAATTAGCTCAAACCCGAAGTCCTTCGAATACCATAGACCCATATTAATGGTTTGTCTTAGGTATCGAAAGATCCGTTTAACCTCTTTGAGGTGTTTTTCAGTTGGGCGTGCTTGATAACGCGCACATATAAATGTCACAAAGGCAATGTCTGGTCGACTAGCAGTGAGATACAGGAGTCCCCCAATCATACTATGATATTAGTTTAATCAACTTGGGTACCCTGTAAGTCAGCGTCTAGTTTGGACGTAGCCATTGGTGTGCTAATGGTATCACATTTTTCCATCCTATGTTTCTTAAGAAGATCCATAATATATTGTGATTGACATATAAAGATTCCTTGGGCTGATTGATGAACTTGAAGTCTGAGAAAGAACTTCATTTCACCCATCATTGACATTTCAAATTTATCTTTCATTAGTTTTGCAAATCTATTTGAAAAAACTGGATTTGTTGACCCAAAAATTATGTCATCGACATAGATTTAAACAAGTAAAATATCATCCCCGTGTCTTCTTGTAAACAATGTCGGATCAATAATACCTTTTATGATATGGTGTTCGATTAAGAATGAGGAAATCTTGTCATACCAGGCTCTAGGGGCTTGTTTGCGACAGTATATTGCTTTCTTAAGATGATATACATGATTAGGAAAGTCTGGATCTACAAAACCATCGGGCTGACGAACAAAAACTTCCTATTTCAGTAGACCGTTCAGAAATTCCATTTTGACATCCATTTGGTAAATAGGAAAGTTCTTGTGAGCCGCATATGCCATAAAGATTCTGACAGATTTAAGTCTTGCAACAGGTGCAAAAGAATCCTCAAAATCGATTCCCTCATCTTAACCATATCCTTTGGCAACCAAACAAGACTTGTTCCAAATAGCCGTGTTTTCAGCATCAGTCTTGTTTTTCCAAATCCATTTGACTGCGATTATGTTTATGCCAATAGGACATTCAACAAGTTCCCATTCATCAATGCATTTGAACTACTTTAGCTCATCTTGCATGGATTCAATCCAGCTTGCATCAAGCATAGCTTCTTTGATATTTTTTGGTTCAATTATACTAACTATCAGCGCGTACATACAAACTTCTACTTCAGTTTGAAGTTAATTTCTTGTCATTACAGGTTTTAAGGGATCACCAATCACTTGTTCAATTGGATGATTCTTAGTCCACTTATCAGTATAGCGATGTTTTTGGTGAAACTCATGCATATTTGATGGATCCTGATATGTTGAAGATGACTCGGCTTCTTCAAACATAGGAGTTTAAGGTGGAATGTAGAAAACATTTTTGTCAAGTTCTGCAGTGTCTTTTGAAATTCATCGGTAATATCATTCAAGACTGGAGTGTTTGATTCACTGGTAACTTGTTCTGTTGATGAAGATATTATTTGAGGAGCTTCATTTTCTTCAACGACAATTGACGATGATGAAGAAGTGTGGTTGTTATCAAGAGTATGTGCAGCAGAATTATCTAACACTTCTGGAGAACTCATCGCAAAGTATTCTTCATACAGCGGACCAAACAAATTATCCAAGTCTGTTTTTGACGGTACTGATTGTGAATCTTCTGATGAATCTTGAAAATTTATGCAATTGAATTCGGGTTCTGAATTGTTGCATTCAGAAGCAGTTCATCAAACTTTACATGTATCGTTTCCATTATCTTTTTGGTTTGGCGGTTGTAAATACGAAAACCTCTTAATGACTTAGAATAACCAATAAAGATACCAATGTCAGCCTTTGGTTTTATTTTCCCAAGATCATCACGATCATTTTTTGGATAACACAGGGATCCAAACATATAAAAGTATTGAACATTAGGTTTTCTTCCACGAATCAACTCATAAGGAGTTTTATTGTACCTAGTATGTACAATAGATCGATTCTGAGTAAAGCAAACATTAGCAATATCTTCTGCCCAAAGAAACTCTAAAGATTTAGAAAAGATAAGCATTATGCGAGCTGCCTCGACGAGTATATGATTTCTATGTTCAACAACACCATTTTGTTGAGGCGTTCGAGTAATGGATGTATTGTGAACAATGCCTAAATTTGCATAAAACGATCGCTCAGTTTCGTTGTTAGTTTAGATCTTCAGAATTTGAGCCTTTATATTTCGTTGAACTTGATTAATGAAATCGATAATCATATTCGAAGCTTCATCTTTGGTGCGAAGAAAATATACCCAGGTGTACCGAGAATTATTATCGACTATGACTAGATTATATTTCTAGCCATTGATACTTGCTACCCTCATTGGCCCACACAAATCCATATAAAGTAATTCGAGTTTAGATTCTGTGCTTGGAACCAATTTTGGTGGTAGTGAAGCTTTCTTACTTTTTCCTTGCTCACAGGCTGAACACAAGTGATCTGTATCATACTTAAATTTCACCATCAACTAGATCTTTTGACGTAAGTTGATTAATGGTACCAAAATTAAAATTAGAAAGCCTTCGGTGCCATAACCATGATTTTGTTGATGTGGCTCTGGACATTAAGCACACTGAAGAAAAAGCTGCCAACTTAGAGTTGGAGATAGTGTAGAGATTAGATTCTCGAGAACCAATAAGCAAATCATCACCCTCCTAATTCTAAACATAGCAAGTGTTTGAACGAAACGCTACTTCTAAATCTCCATCACAAAATTGTCCGACCGAAAATAAATTGTGTCCTAGGCCTTCCACATAGTATACATGACATATCATGAGATTGCCTTGAACATAATCTCCATATCTAGTGATTGCTTCGAAGTGATCATTCTCGAAGCGGACTATTCTTATGAATTTCTCAACGAAATTTCTTAGCAATGACAGATTGCTAGTCATATGCTTCAAGCACCCGCTATTAACAATCTAAAGGATGAGCTGGACCACCTGCATCACATGAAACAAATGCAGATGGAAGAGTGGATAGTTTGCCTACCCATTTCTGATTGGTAACTATTGTGTTAGATTTAGATCGAACACGGGTACTACTATTTGATTCACTAGATTGTGATTGAATAGTTTTGTTTTTGGATGTCCAACTAAAACTTTGATGATATTCAAACCATTTATGCCACTTTCTACTTGTTGCAATTTTGTTTTTCATGTAATTGCTAAGTGTCTTACTTTGACTAGAATCAGGAGATAGTGGTAACACACTAGAGACCTTATTTGTTGTTGTTGGGGTTGTAGCAATGCTTAATCTAGATTTCGCAACTACAAACGTAGCTCCTAAATTCTTAGATTTTGCTGCTACGGGGGTAGTGAATAAGGCTCTCTTTACCTTAGAATTTCTAGACAAAGAATAACGAGCAACACAATTTTCATGAGAAAGCAAAAACACATCTTTACCACAAGAAACACAAACAATATTCAAACTGTTATTAAAAACTTTTACAATCTTGGTATTTAATACACTTGCGTTTGATTGACATACATTCAAATGCATTGTTTCACGCTTATTTAAATCTATTGTATCACTACTTGACATCTTCCGAACATGTGCAGATGGTCTCATATCATTTGTGTTCTTCAAGACTCTATCCTTTGATTTAGTGTCCTAAGACTATAGTCTTCTAACACTATTAGAACTTTCTACACTTGTAGAATTAGAATCATTCATGTTAGTTTTAGAATCCGGCGTTTGTGTCTCTGTTTTTATGATTCTATACATTCCTCTTGCGATTACATTTGCACTCTGTTTTTAACTTTGCTCGTTTTTTGGTATAGAATGTGAAGTGACTGGTTTTGACCTATCTGTATTGGCCTTAGTATTTGACACTTTCTTAGCCTTAACTGCTATGTTTTTAGGCAATGGTGTTACACAAAGAAGTGTTCTCGATGTCTTAGATTTGTGAAACTTAGTGTTCACATGCTTTCCATTGTCAATGGTTTTAAGCTTATTCTTGAGTTCAGATATTGTCATCATAAGATCTTGATTCTAAGCCCGCACATCAGTATAAGCATATGTCTTTTGATTAACATGTTTAATCAACTCATCAAGATCTTTTTGATGTTGAGTCTGTGTTGCTTTTATTGAATTGAAAAGCTTTTGATATTTTCTCTTTCTTTAACAACAAAATCCACTTGAGTTTTTAGCAACACGTTCTCATCATTCAATGTTGAAAATCTTGACTTCCAAGAGACATCACAAGCCATTTTCTCTTTTTGATGTTGTAGTTTGAGTTCAAAATCAATATTTGAGCTTGTAATCTCTAAAAATCATTTTCACGAATTTTGATTCTTTTGAGTAAATTAGCTTGGATATCTTTGGAGTCACTTGAACTTTTCTCGAGTTCATTTCTTAACATCTCATTTTTCTTTTTTTTCAACAGAAATCATCATACAATCTCTAATTTCACTTGTCAAGGATACTTCCAAAAGTCGATCGATCTCATTTTGAAGAATTTGTTCTTTTGGAGATTTCTCTTTAACTTTCTGTTCCATTGATTCAAAAATATTTAACATTTCTTGTACTTCCTCAATGAGTTCTTGTTGAAGTTCTTTCAAATTCTTTGACAAAGAGTTAGACATCGGAATTACATCGGTTTTATAAAACTTTCTTAAAGAATTTTGACAGTCAGACATCCATCTCCTTTTTCTATCTTCTAAAAGAGTGACATTAATTCGTTTTCGTAAATCGTTAATTACTAAACCCATTTTGTCAAACATTTTTAACAGTTTACTCTCTTTTGGAATTTTTGGAATTGGTAAATCCGATGCAACTTCTTTTGACTCAAAACCATTATTAGAAGTAGAAGGAATTAGAAAATATGTTTGTTCAATAGAAGATTCTTGTTGAGGAACAAATGTTTCATAAAGAGCATTTAATTTTTCGTAGTTAATTTGAACCATTTTGTTTCTCATTTTCAATCGAGTTTCTTTCGCATCCTTTAAAGTTTCCCCTGAATCAATTTTTAAATTAACACTATGAAGCATTTCACCATTATTCATTTTTGGTTGTGTTGCAATTGCTTTCTTAAGACGTTCAGGATTTTTTTAACCCAACCTAGCTTTTAGAAAAGGATCATAAACTTTATTTGGTTGTTTTCCAAGCATGTGAATTGTTTGAATTGATTGAGCCATTTTATTAACAATTCGATCATGAGAACTCAGTTTTTCTTCGAGATCAACAATATCATCAAGATATCGATCTTCTCGTTCTTTGAAAGCATTTTTTGCTAACTGAGTTTCATGTTGAATTATTAGCTTTTCATTTTCAATTTTGAAAAATTCACTTTAAATTTTATCTTTTTCTTTCAAAATTCTCTCAATGGTGTCCTTATTAGCCCGTAATTCACGTTCCAACTCTTCACATGTTTCTTTATATTTTGAACATTGAATTGTTTTTTACTCAAATCTTTTGACACGATCCTTACACGTCTCAATCTCCTTTTCTAGCAACTCTTTTTTTCTTTTTAATCTCATTGTTTAATCATTTTTATTTTAAGCTTCTCTTTGAACATTATATGCTAGCACTTGAATTTCATGAAATTCGTCATGAGCATTTGAATCATGTTCAGATGTGCCACTATTATTTTCCACATAAGGATCATCAAATATGATATTAGAATCAATTTAATCATCATTAAATGTGTGAATAAAAGATTTACATTTCACATGACTCACTTGTTCATGAACCTTGGGTGAAGCATTTACCTCACTGACAGCCTATGCAGCATAAGATGGCATAGTCTCAGCATTACCATCAACTGGTTGAATTTGAGCCATTATCATGACTGCAATAGTTAGCTCTTCCAATGTTTCATCTCTATACGAATTGTCAATCATGAAATCATTTTCTTCGTCCTTGAGATTGCTTCCGGCTTCATCTTTCATAGCTAGCAACATTTGTTCTCGGAAATACTTTGCATCACAAACTCTTGGTTTCTAACAATCACGAGCATAGTGGCCTTTATCGTTGCAGTTATAACACTGAACATTTACCTTTCCCAGAGTTGACTCAGTTCGTGGAACGCGCCAAACAATCTGATCGCTTTCATCATTCCTATTTCCTGCATTAAATGCTTGATTCTTGTTTTGTCTCTCTGCATTCCTACTCCCATTTCCACCATAACTTGCATTCTTGGTTTGTATGTCAACTCTACCATCCTGAATCACAGCTTGATTTCTTGTGTTTGATGAAGTACGAAGATGATTATTGGTAGGTGTGGAGAACTTTTGAGTGATTGCTCGAGCTAATAACATCATGGCAGTTGTATGCTTGTCTTCTTGAGAATCCCCTTGTAACTCCCCTTGATATTCATATTCATAATCAACAACTTATGAAGGATGTGTGACATAGTATGGTTGTGGTGAATAAGAAGAATTTGCATGAGATTGTGATGAAGAAGCATTTGACTGAGCAAGAAGGGCTAATGGATCATGATTCTTGGCAGCTTTCTTTGCTTTGGATGCTAGAACACGCGGTTCGTATTGTATTAAGGAATCATACAACACATCATATGAAACTGCATCTCCAGTTTGATTATGACGATCTATGGTAACATATTTGCTCCACTTGGGTTGCAAGCAATTGAGAATTTTGGTTTTGATTGACACTGGAATAGAACAAACATTATTACGATCTATAATATTCACAAGCGTTGTCAATCTTTCATACATAGATTCTAGCAATTCTCCTTCCTTTGTTGCAAACTTGTCAAACTCATCCATGAGACGTGAGTGTCTCACATGACTAATAACGTCAGAACCAAACATCAACCTTTTAATTCATTCCTACATATCCTTAGCATTTGTACATGCACCCACTAAATTGTATATATCATTTAGTATTGCTTGAAGAATATAATTCATGACTTTTATGTCACACCTTGCCAAGGCGGAAACACGAGGAGTAACGTCATGGATATCATCACAACACAATGGTTTCAACAATAGAGAAACACTAAAATGCATAACTAAGTCATAAAGACACAATGTGTCATGACAATATTGAAAACCAAATGAACGACATCCTGTATTAATGAAAAAGGGTTTCACCAATACAAGGACAATACTTCATGAACCTAATAAAATCAAATAACATTCAACAAAATCCAGGCGATAAACATAAACAAACTCAGGAGCAAACTCCAATGCAATCCTAGCGGTCACTCTAGCCACTTCTCTTAACCTCAATATTCTCACGAAGCTCACCCGAAAATGATGCTTAAAAATGTCAGCATAATGGTTGGTGAGAGTCATAGGGTTAAGACACATAACCAAAATCTTACAAAACAATTGCTGTGACTAGTAAAACAATCCAAAACAACACACATGACACCCCAGTCCACTGGGTCATGGGTAGCTCACTACCCTCCGATTGGAACATAAAGTCAATAGGTATTATTTCAACCCTTTTAGTTGGATTTGTTTGTGGTAAGCACCACTCTCAACCGAACTAACATACTTCACAACAACAACAATAATAATAATAACTCCAATTGATCACCAAGCCATTGAGCATACCACATAAACGACTCCAATTAACCATAAAAACTTACGAGACCAACTTTTCTGGAAAGTAGACTCTCTGAGGTTATCTCCAGTATGTTGTAAATTATTTATTTGATCTTTTATGATTGAGTTATGCTCGTTAAAAAACTGCCTAAAATTCTGCAGTGAATTAGACAACTAATTCGGGCGATCTAGACCCTAACGCATGATCAAATCTTGTAACCAATTAAACTAATGATAAACTAATTATTATAACATCATAATCTTTCAGAAACTTAAGAACCCTAATTTAAAAACCTAATTTAAAACCCTAATCCATCATGATTAGATTACTAGAATTGAAAATTAATTAACTAGAATTACACAAAGATTAGAAATTACCTTAAAAGGAAACCCTAAAATTTTTCTTCTTCCTCTCTTGTAGAAATCGGCCAAACAAATGAGGGGAGAGTTAGGAATTAGTTGTGTATTTATAGGCCACAAGGAAATCCCTAGATAAATCTAATTACAATTTGAGTTCAACTAAAACACTTTACTTTTTTTTTCTTTTCTAATATTCGGCCGAATATGGCCTTTTATTTATTTATTTATTAATTACATTATTACTTATATTTCCTTAAATTTTTATAAAAACCTTAACAAATTTGACTATACCTTTTTGCTTAAACGAAATTCACTAGACTTTTAAAAATAACTTTTAACTTTTTATTTTCAACTTAATTTTCCTAAAATAGAAATTTTACATTTTTCTTAACTTACCACCTAAAATCTAAACCTATCTTAAATTACTAACATAAAAATAGGTATACGTAAAAATACTTACACATTCAACACGAAAACGCTCAAATCTCATAAATTATTTCCTTGTCACTCATAAGTGAACGAAATGAACTCAACCAATTTCACCATCAATCCAATCTCATTGAGATGATCACACTCAATAGATTGATTCCCAATCCCACATAAACATATATAAACACACATAAACACATAAAATCTCATAAACTATACATTGCAACAGGCACATAAGTCAATACTAACGGTTTGACTAACCTGCCCAAGTCACGGTTGTCACACGATTGATCTCGAATATCCTGAATCTTGAATTAGGGTTAGTCAAAATCAAGAGTGATTAAAATCTCAAATTGAATGAGGGGTTTTGTTTGTTTAGGAGTGTAGAACACTCGATTAAAACAGTTTTGTATTTGGTTATCATATGAATGTGTTCTTGATGATTCTTGTTTGCGAAATTTTGGGTTTTTGGGATTTAGTGTAATATGGTTGTGTGTTTTGTGTAAGAAAGTGGTCTTATGTATTCTTGAATGTGTTTGAACCTTTAAACCTCATCCTTGTTTGTAGTTTTTTGTTCGAATGCCTCAAAATGAATAACTATGCTCGTTTTTTATCGTTCTTGATGATTCTGTGGCTAAATGTTGTTATAACTGATCCTAAGTGTTATTCAACAGATATGTATGTTATTTAAACAAGTTTTGATGCTTAACATTTCATGATTGTGGTAATGTAAGTTTTAAAGGCGAGTTAACAACTGCCTTTAAGAGGCTTGTTAACAACTCCTTTCACGAGGCGAGTTAACAACTGCCTTTGAGAGGCGAGTTAACAACTCCCTTCACGAGGCGAGTTAACAACATGCCTTCAAGAGGCGAGTTAACAATTGACTTCATGAGGCGAGTTAACAATGCGCCTTTATGAGGCAATTTAACAACCTCAATAGGAGGCGTTTAAACAACCTTTATAGGAGGCGATTTAACAACCTCAATAGGAGGCGATTTAACAACCTCAATAGGAGGCGATTTAACAACATTCCTTTATAGGCGATTTAACAACTTACTATAGGAGGCGATTTAGCAATGACTTTAAGAAATTTTAAAATTGGTTAATTATGCAATCTAATCAAGTTAAGTAGGCTATATATCAAGGTTCAACAAGGATATCTGAACATGTCTTAGGTTACCTTATTCTCTATAAGATAGTTTGAATAGGATTATGAAAAACACTATTTCAGTTGTCTTAATGCCTTTCACATTATGCCAAAATTAAGTTGCTCTTCGGATGATTAGATCTTATTCAATCATGCTAAAAGCCTTTATGAGCCTAATCATTAGAATGATATCACAACATGCATCAAGCTTAAATATTCAACAATCAAAGGGCCTTATAGTGTTTTATATATAAAATTGGTTATATATATATAAATTGTATTGGTCAAATCTTAGCAGAAACATGAATACCACTCAAGCTCAACAAAAAGCCCTTGAAGATGCCCTTTGGTATGTGCTTAAATACACATACCTTTTACATAATAAAACAAGCTAAAAAGACCAATAATGACCACAAACGGTCATAAAATGCTATATATGTGCTTGTTTTGCTTCGTGTACTGTGCATGTATTAAATATTCAGAAAAGGACAAAAACAATAGCAAAACAACGAAACCGAGCATGGGATTGGAAAGAACGCGAGATAACGATGCCGGGTCAGCCCATTAAGATTGAAACTATAAACCTTAAACATTTTATAAGCCATTAAACCAAAAGTCTAAGTTCATTATGCTTAAAACCTATTCCTGGCCCAACTAAATAACGGTTTATAAAACATTATTCAAACAACTTTAAAAGCGAGGCTATGAACTCACCTTGATCTAAGCCGAAGATCAAAATAACTGTGACAATCCAAAGATGTCTTAACTCGAACTCAACTGCGACCTATAATTTATGTCGCTCAATTATTATACCGTAAAGTACGATTGAATAGTGCGTGCGTCGCAACTATTAGATAGTATAAATATACATACACATGTGATGAGAAATCACTTGCACGTCCTAGATCCTAAACTCCACATAATTGAGTTACGATCATTCTTTCACTTGTATTATACGTCACTTAATTGAAAACTTTCTATTTTCGAAAACTTCTTATTTTTAGAAAGTTGCTATTTTCGGAAAGTTACCATTTTTAGTAGGTCCCATCATCTAATTATATTTATAATAATATTTATTTATCTCATCGCACATTCGGCGCTTAATTTGGTTATCGTTTACTCGTATCGGTGTTATATCCGAATATTTCCAAAAGTTTCTATTTTTAGAATCTTCTTTGTTCGTAACAATTGTTAAGTCTAAAATATTATACTTGTAATAATAGTTGCGTTTATTATTTTTACAACATCCGACAAGTCTAGTATCAAACCGTTGACTTTCAAAAGTCAACGTTCGACTTTATTTGACTTTGACTTTATGTAAGTTAGTATATATATTGTTAGATCCGACCCGCTCAAAAGCACCCAATATATCATATTTTCACACTCGGGCTCAAAAGAATTTTATGCAAAACGACATTCCTACAACTTTGTAGTTTTAAGCCGAGACCCTACAAACTCGACAGAAAATGACCAAAAATGCCTTAGCAAGTTTCGGCAAATTTGACCATGGGTTTTGACCCGTTATTACTCGATTTGAAAACTAGCAAGCCTCGCGATAAAGTAAATCGTCATTCCGAGCAACTTTCGTGTCTCACCGGAAGGCCGAAACGGACTCGAAAGTGCTCAAAACAGGCGTTTAAAATCCTGTCAGCAACTAGTATTTTGTAAGAGCTGTTTGAAAATTTATAAATTTTTCAAATCTTGTTTTCGTCGTAACTTCTTCGTTATTATGAGTTACGGGGAGTTCGAATTACCAAAACGGTCGTAAAAATAGCCTCCACCATATTTTCTAAACCAAAATCAAATTTTACAAAATCTCGAACCTCGTTTTCCACGCCAAAGTTTATGCTCAGAATGTATATGTTACAAAACGCGCCAAAAGTCCATTTTCGATCAAAAATCCATTCGCAACATGTTTAAACGAACCTATACACGATAATCATTCAATATCACAATTAGTCTAGCGCAAGATCCTCGGATTTCATCACATGCAAACATTCATAATCGATCAAATCACAAAAATAAACATAACACTAGTAATTAAAATACTTACAAAGCTTTAATAAGCTACCTCGGATACAATCGGACTCGACTCGTTCCCTTTCTTGCCTTAGCCGTAGCTCGGTACCAACCCAAACAACCAAACCGAAACTTTTCCATTTAAACCGAGCTTCCAAAACACTTGTCTAGCTTCGATATACACCCCCTTTAAACCGAAAATATTTGAAACTAACCCAAACTCAAACTCCAAAAATACTCATTGCATGTTATATATTTTGGGTGGAACACGTAGGAAATGACTAGGGGATTAAGAAAATATAAGTTGATCGGATTGCATGTAATTTTTTCGGCGGCCACGGCTGTTTCTGGTGGCGGTGGTGGTGTTTTTTGGCTGTGGAAGCCGGCGGTGATGGTGGAGAGGGGGAGAGAAAAATGCTAGTTGTTGTGTGTGTGTTTTATGAAATAAAATGAGAAGTAAAATGCTTTATATAGTATAGCACTTTGGCTATTTGACACAATTAGTCTTCCCCTCTTTTCTTGTTTTGATTTTTGACACGTCTATGTTTTACTTAAATAAAGACCGACAACCGTGGCTCGGGATTACACTTCCGAGACCATTTTTATTTCCGTTACCTTTTTCTTGGTTTAAAACATTTAATAAAATGTGTACATTTTAAAACGCTAGTCTGTCAAAAATATAAAATCTTGCAAAATAAAACAAGTCGGGGCGCGTCATAATATTTATGATGCCCAAAACGCTTTACGGCCGCGCTGTCAAATATGGACTCGCGAAACCTTCAAAATAAAATTTTCTAAATTCCATTCGTAATAAAATACGAAAATAATTATTCTTGACAATCAAAATTTTAAATGTCGACGTTCGTTCTTATTTACTTATAAAATAATAATTATGACGTCGAATTCGCGATCGTCATACACGTCGTAAAACTCAGGTTGTTACATTCCACCCACCTTAAGGGAGCGTCGTCCCGGTGCTCGTCCTTTCTTACTCATCTTAATTTCTCTTGCAGTGAGACAGTTTCCTTATCATTGAACAGACTTATACGTTTGCATGCAAGAATCACGCGATATAATACTCGCTTTGACTATTCTGGATGGAAAGTCAACAAAACACAATGGTAATTCATACCAACAAAATCAAAAATATATTTACAATCGCTCTTATTATAAGAGACAAAATACGTCACGGAAATATATTCGATAAAACCGAATCATATCGTTCTTAACATCTATAGTTGCTCTCATTATAAGAGATAAAATACGCCGCGGATTTTCATCTGAGGAAAACTTAAATCACGTCGTTCTTAAAAGGAAGGCTTTTAAACGAAAGATCAACCCAATTCTTATTTGATGATCATGCCGACAAAACCAAGTGCACGCACGACAAACAAAACCAAATCATATGTCGCTAACCACAATCAAAACATACGTCAACGATCAAATATACGTCATCACCTGAAACCAATACATATACGCCATTATCAAAAACTCAAAATATACTTCAACCATCCAAAAACAAAATATACATTATATCCAAAATCCAAAACATACATCGCTTTCTCGGTCTCATCAAATAATGCCCACCGGTTGCGAAAATATTCCAGAGTACATACGACTCCCCAAACACATTACCACATTATTACGCAAAATCACATAATCACATAATCACATAAGTACATATTTGAACATTCGTCAATTTATATAATGACTTGATGAATTGGCCTAATACATAGGCATTCATCGAGCCCGCTCTTAATCAAGCATTGGCGATAATTATCACGTATCGTGCTCGCTTACCATGAAGCTTTAGCAAAACAATTTCATTTCGACACATGGGGTCATACCCATCTGGTCAAATACCTCGTTTTACCAATCTTGCTAAATAGCCAAGCCACCTCGATAATGAACCCAACGTAATCACGACTAATCCTAACTAATCGACACTCATTCTTGGGGGCCATTAAGCCGCAACCGTCAACAAGGATTTTGGGGATATCCACCCACCTTGTCACGTCCTCAACTATCACTCGGGCAATCATACTCATTCACTCACAACCTAAGCCACATCAGGGGCCATACAAATGCGACATAAGCGCTCACTACCATTCAAAAGCACATAGCACATAAGGCACATGTTTCACATAATTCGGCGGCGATAATCCCGCTAGAAAACACATAATGTCGAAAGACAAATCGAAAACAATTAAGCATCATGGACTTATTGCTCGTTCGACGAAAATAAAAAATTCCAACGTTTTTACATGGCGACTAGCACAATCGGCTTGGTCCTAATACATCGCGTAATATCCCAGATGAATCAAATCATCGAATCAAAATAATCACTCACATTCCTAATTTAATACCGTTCGACTTAAGGTGTTGTCTATGTTGGTTGTCCCTCCAATAATGGGAACGGACGTCACCATTTTGCTAGAGTTTCCAATCAATTCGCCACTCTTTACGCCCTTGAGTCGTCACGTCGCGGAGTAAGGGTCACTATACCTGATCGTGGGTCAAGTATCGTATAGTGTCTTATCTTAATCCTTGACGATTAAGGTATATTACAAACTACACTATCACTACTCTCCATAACGGGGAAAAAAGAACTTTCTTCACGGCCATCGGTTGATACAACAATAACAACTCACATTTGATGTAGGAGAAGTCTTCTCCATTTCTCACTTTCAACCTTCTTCACTTTGGGAACCTTATGACCCCGAGAAGATCCATTCTCAGTGTCGGTATCCGATTTCTTGGTACTCCACCATTCATCAAATTTCCTTATGACTTTCGGGTATGTCTATGTGTCCATGCTCGATGGCACTCTATACCTTTACTAATCCTTGAGAAATTGTCGTTACACGACACACAACATCCAATCTCCACTTCCGACTACTGGTCTATATCATTAGGACCTAGACCTTATTACGTTTCTAGACATACTAATTCCGGATAAATACCGTCGCAATTTTCTTCACCGAAATAATCGTCAAAAACGACTACTATGAAACTTTCTCCCATGTTAGTTAATTCAAACAAAAATTATTTGCATATGAATCCATCGTATGGTGAAAATAATACATTTCTAATTTCGAGAAATCCATCTCGAACCATCCTTTCTAAAATCGAGCAATTTAAAGGTGACGAATTAATCCGACATAACATTTTTCTTCGCTGAGTTTATGCATAGTTGATCAAGTTAAAGCAATTTGAGGACGCAAACTACGACATGTCCTCTTCGTTCATAACAATTATTTACTAACAACGCTAAAAACACGCCTAAGTCATTTTCTTAACATATCATACTCCTTAAACATTCATGCTAAAAGAAAAGAAGAAAAAGAAAAGCAATTTTTTTGAAAAATTCATTTGACAATGTAGGTCAGTTTATGAAATTTGAAAACACATTTTTCCCACTGTAACACAAAGGGTTTTATACAACAAAAATTAAGTACAATTCGCGCTAGCGACATTCGTCAACACACGAATTTGTTATCGCGGATCCACAGTTTGAAAAATAAAATCTATTACAATACATCATTTATATAGTTCGGTCAACGGCCATAGCAAGTATCAAAAATACCCACTCATAGACTATGCAAACAAGTAACATACACATGCGAAAGATTCGCCAATCGAAGCCACCCAACACTCGGGGTCAAATCAATCTCATACAAGCCGAGTGCCTCGGGGGTAACCACGACCTCCAAGCTTCAATCATAGTACAACATACATAATGACACCTCCTCATAACTTATAACCGAGAACAATTACAACAATCGTAATAACAACGCCGAAAATAACATACATACATACCAATTTTCCAAAAAAAAGGGATACATCATTGGCTTTAAAAGCCAGTACATCCAATCGTAACGGTTTTAAGTTTCCAATACATAAACAACATATACATGAACTCTCCTAGAGTTCTAAATCAACAAACAACAAAAAAGAAAAAGAAAAAAAAAAAAAAGTAATAGCTAAAGAGTGCACAATCACCACGTCGGTGATAAGATAAAACTCTGAGGTAACAATAACCTCAATCCAATAAACCTAAATCTTGAAATCCTCCTACTTACTAGTCTGTGGACGATAAAAGTATGAGGTTTTCATTTACGAAAAGCATTTCGAGTCTAATTTCCAGAAATGTAGGGCCCACTGCCTAGAAAGTTTTTGATCCAAGGTGAAATTACCATTTTACCCCTATTTATCGAAGCCGCCATTTTCTAAAATTTTATCACTCTACTAAACTGAGTGTATCTCCTAACCTGTGCATCCGCAAAAGCCAAAATGACCTCTCAAATCTAAGTTTGTTCAATATCTAAAACTTACAGTTTTACATATTTAAGTGTTGCTATATAAGTTTTTGAACTTATTACTCATTCAAATTCTGGTCTCAATTTTTGACTATTGGCCATTCGGCGAATCTCATTCGTCGGGCATCGATAAGAATCCATCGAATATCTACATGTACCTAAAGAGTTTTTCTCTACCTCTTAGTCTAATTTCCCAGGTCTTCATAAACGAAAAATATTTTGAAACATATCCAACAAGCTGCTATCCCAAAGCAGTCCCTAAAGAAATTTTGACAAATTTTTGTAGTTTACAAAAATAAGCGTAATTTGAAATTTATTGATGCTTTTGATGTGAAACCAATTGGAGGTGATAGCCCTAAGAGCCTTCTACAGGTACCTAAATTTTATTTTGAAAAGTTATTACAAAAATATGGAGTTATACTCCTTTTCCCAACGATATACCAGATTTGACTAGTTTTAGAAAAACGACGATATATCACTCATCCGGAAGAGTTAAAATTCTATCCAACTCACCACATGTACCTTAAACATGTACCAACATCTCAATTGGCTTTCCCAGGTGCCGTAAGACTAAAAATAATTCACAATCAACCCCACAACCTGTTAGTTACAAACTGCCGTAAAATCCATTTCAAAATCCAACCAAACACCATTTAATTCCTCAAAACGCCAATACAAATCCATACCCAATGACTTAACACTCTTTCAAACACAAAAACTCATAGATTTCTAGAATCAAACATTTCACGACTTACTAAGTAGAGGTCGATACAAGAAAATCGAAACACAACGCCAACTTTATTCGAAAGTTCCAAAAATAGTCGTTTTCAAACGACACGTTACACGAGAATAAGCTAATAGTTGTTTTCCAAAACATAGAGGGTTCATGGGATGACATATAAAAGTCACACTCCCATCAACTGGAAAATTTCAAAACAATAGGTTACGAAACAACATATGCGATTCAAAAGCAATGGGAAAATATTCGAACTCGGAGTCGAACAATAAATCACCCAATGGGATCGACAAACTACGACGAATCAACATCATCAAAAGATGAAAAGTAAAGTCGCGAAAAAGTTTCGAAGATAATCATATAACAACGATGTTTTCATCATGTATCAAAATGATTTTATCATATCGCATCGAAATGTTTAAAGAAATTAAACTCTTCGCAAGAAGCGAATATCAAGATATATATAATCGTACACCATAGAACGGATGTCGTATATATATATATATATATATATATATATATATATATATATATATATATATATATATATATATGTATATGTATATATATATATATATATATATATATAGATGTAAATGTATATATGTATATGAATACTACAAATATATGATATGGATATATATAATATATATATATATTACATATATGTATACAATATACAGAGGTATACATATACAATGTCTACATATATAAAAATAAAGTATCAATAATATTACTTATACCAAGTGTCACCCACTTGTTACGCACATAATATGCAATCAAATATACCACATAAGGCACATAAGGGATCGGGAACGATGCGCGCGTGGATATCGGACAACGATGAACGACTCGTAATTTTTTTTCGAAAACAGTTATAGTTCATGCGTTGAAAAAGACCTAGTTCGCGATAACCGTGCACCGATACTATCTGTAACACCCCCAAATACATACGCAACGAATACACATTGGGTGCTACATCATGATACAATCACACAAGTCATAATAAACAACTATAAAAGAGATGTTTGTTAAATAAATTTCATTTATTTCGTTTAAAAAGAATCAGAGTACAAAGGTCCCAAAATATTCGTAGAAAATTTATTTCTACAAGTCACATCACGAAGAATAGGTAGTTTGATGGTTGATACTGTATGAGGAGTTTGTTGTGTTGGTGTTTGTGGTGATGATGGTGGAGGTGGTGGTGGTGGTAGAATTTCATCTTGTGATCCAGACATGTTTAGTTTTGTAGGATGGAGATGTATAACTGAATTTGTTTGTTCTTCTTATTCAGAGTTTCTCACAGGCTCTGATACCATTTGTGGATCCCAATTTAATAGATCTTATAACCTTGTAAGGATTATAACCACTATGGATAGTTCCACAATGATTATAGGAGAAACAATGACTATGAACACTTATATGTTATGCGGAATCTAACATATAATGCTAAGAAGAATAACAATAACTATTCTTTATATTGATCTACAGAATGATTACAGATTCCTAACTAATGATAAGAGATATGATATGCGTGTGAGTGAGATATATGATATATCCTTTTCTAATGTCGTAGGAATCCTTTTATAGACCAAAGATAAACCCTAACTGACTTACAAAATGCGTAGAAGATAATGCTCATAATCAATGCATATCTTTTCCTAATATATCTCAATCATATCTCTTAAACGGTACTAACTATCACGACCAGTACTAACTAGTTTGTACTATCGGTACTAACTATTACAAACAAATACTAACGGTACTAACTATAACCGTCGGTATTAACTATTTCACTGTCGGTACTAAGTTAGGAAAACGTAATTCCCAACAAATGTCTCTCTTCATACCAGGCCACTAATACAAGTCTCTCAGATCGTGGTACATTTTATCTGCACCCGGATGTATTGAATATCTAGAAGTATGAGCTTCATCCATAATCAATTTCCTTACACCACCAACTGATGGAATCCAGATACGATCGAAGAAGTAAATTCCACCATCATCTCGTTGCTCAAAGTGTGTTTCTAATCCTCTTAGCCATTCAGCTGGAGCTTTAAGATCTTTGGAAGCTTCGCCCTGTACTTCCAAAATCTTAGTCTTAAGTCCAGAATGGATAGTAATACTCATAGCACGTACTCGCCTTGGCTTGAGCCTTTCTTTTCTACTCAAGGAATCTGCCACCACATTCGCCTTGCCCGGGTGGTATTTAATCTCACATTCGTAGTCACTGAGCAGCTCGATCCACCACCTTTGGCGCATATTCAAATATTTCTGGTCAAATATGTACTGGAAGACTCCTGAGACGTCAACTGAAGACTCCTGATACTGTCACGGTTGACCACATGTCCTAAGAACTGAACTTCTTTCAACCAAAACTCACACTTTAAAATTTTGGCGTATAACTTCTCCTTCTTGAGTAAGTCTAAAATCGTCTTCAAGTGGACTTCATGTTCATCTTCTGACTTTAAGTAGATTAAAATGTCGTCAATGAACATAATTACGAATTTGTCCAAATACGGTTTGCAGACGCGGTTCATTAAGTCCATAAATATTGCTGGTGCTTTTGTCAGCCTAAATGGCATGACTGTAAACTCAAAGTGTCCATATCGGGTTCTAAACGCGGTCTTCGATATATCTTCCTCTCAGACTCTTAACTGATGATATCCCGAGCGAAGATCTATCTTGGAGAAACAACAAGCACTTTGTAATTGATCGAACAAGTCATCAATTCTAGAGAGAGGATAGCGGTTCTTTATAGTCAACTTATTTAATTCCCTGTAGTCAATACACATTCTCATCGCACCGTCTTTCTTCTTAACAAAAAGCACAGGTGCTTCCCATGGAGAATGACTGGTTCGAATGAAGCCCTTCTCTTGAAGCTCTTTTAGCTGGTTCGACAACTCTAGCATTTCTGAAGGGGCTAATCGGTATGGCGATTTAACAACTGGCGACGCGCTTGGAATCAGATCGATGCGGAATTCTAGCTCACGCACCAGAGGTAAACCTGACAGGTCATCTGGAAATACCTCAAGGAAGTCTCAGATAACTCGAATGTCATCAAGCTTCTTTTCATCAGCCTTGATACACGCAAGTGATCCAGGATCCTTTTTCGGCCTCTCGCCTTGTACTTCAAGAATCTAGCCGTTTGGAAGAGGAATACGGACAATCTTTTCATAACAATCTATGACAGCTCGGTGGTATGACAACCAATCCATGCCAATAATGACATCGAAACTTCCTAGTCGGGTCGAGAGTAGGTCGATTTTGAAAATATGGTTATATAAAGTTAAGGTATAACCTCGTAAAACAGTGTTGGTACTAACCACCTTTCCATCTGCTAACTCTACTTCATAACTAGTGTTTAAAGCGGTTGGGGCAATATCAATAAAAGGTGTAAACGCAGAAGATACAAAACTCTTCTCAGCACCAGAATCAAAAAGAATACAAGCGTAGTGATCATTAAGAAGAAACGTACCCGCGGCCACATTCGGATTCTGCTGCTGATTTTCAACCACCACGTAAGCTCTCGCATGAGCTCCCTCATTCTGCTGGTTCCTTCCTTTTGGACACTTGTCTTTGTAATGTCTTTTTTCACCACATCCATAACAAGTCACATCTTGGGGGGTAACTCCTGCACCTGAAACCCTAACCCTATAATCTTTCTCCCGATGACCAGTCCTTTAGCACTTCTGACACTTTAGAGGGCATTGCCCATTGTGGTAAGAGTTACAACGGTTGCACTTTGGTAGATTCCCAGCATAACCTCTACCCTCAGCTGGGGCTGCAGCATAGGCCCTGGCAGTTTCCTGCCTCCTGTTTTGTTGTTGGTGATAGTTGTTGTTTCAGTTTTGGTTGTTGTTGTTGTTGGAGTTATTGTTGTTGGTGTTTCTTTGATGGTCTTCCCATTTCCTTTTATTGCTTTCACTAATTCTAGTAGCCCTACCCTGAACTGCTTGCTCAACCAGTTCACGGGCCATGTTGATGGCATCATGCAGAGTTGCAGGCTTTGAAGAAGTGATATTTCCCTTGATTCTTTCAGGAAAACCACGAACGTACTTCTCAATCTTCTTCTTTTCAGTGGGCACCAATTCAGGACACATCAAGGCCAGGTTATGGAAACGATTGTTGTATGCCTCGATGTCATCTCCTTTTAGAGTCAGAGTCCAGATATCTTGCTCCATCCTTTGGATTTCAATTGCTGGGCAATATTCCGTAGTCACCATCGTCTTGAATTCAGCCCAGGGAATACGGTTAGCATTGACGAGCCCTAGAGTGTACACATTCCCATTCCACCATGTTAACGCACGACCCTCGAAAGTACTAGCAGCAAACATAACCTTATCTTCCTCGACACACTTGCAAGTTTCAAACACTTGCTCCACCTTCTCTATCCAACGCCTTAAGCCAACAACACCCTCTGTTCCATTAAAAGGGTGAGGCTTTCCATTTAAAAAGGTCTTGTATGAACAACCCTGCACATTCACAGTTCCTCCAGTATTCCCATTGTTTCCTCTTGAACTTCCAGCACTATCTAGATTAGCCCTAGACTTTTCGTATTCTTCAATAGCTTTAGCCACACGCTTTTCCACCAACCTCTTAATAGATTTCTTTTTCAATCTTCTGGGCGGCATGATTCTGTCAACAATACAAGTACAAAATCCGGTAAGAATTTGTAAGAGTACATTGAGTCGAGGTATATGATACTAACCGAGAATGGTAACAATGGGGTGATACGTCAAAGTACAACAATCAAGATATAGGAAACGGCCTCAAATAGACGTTTTAAATAAGTACATTCGATGCATTATAATATATCAGAGTTTTTAGTTATGGTCCCGAAATGTTAAAAGAGTCATAACATACTACATACGTTCTTTTAAATAAAAGCTTCATAATCCCAAAAGATGACATAAGTTTTTAAAGATAAAAGTTGCATCGAATTTAAATAAACACAGAATCTATCTTCATTGATATCCGTCACGGCTCCCATCCAAGCTTATACCTTAGGACCTGAAATTAAACATGCTAAAAGTCAACACAATGGTTGAGTGAATTCATAGGTTTATCAAATAAAAGAGTGGAGCACAAGATTTAAGTAATGATAGACTATGAAACAAATTCAGTAGTCCAAACATGTATTATTGCTCTAAGCTCATGACCTCGAAGCCTTAACTGTCAGTGCCCCAAAATAAGTATAGGGTGTCTGCCAAAACAGCCTACAAGTTCCTCTAAATGTTAAATGCACCATGATCAACTTGTGACCAGAAATTCCAGGTGGGGATTGTTAGTCCCGATAGATCTATCCACAACACTAGCGCTCACTATAATAGCAATTGACGGTTCATGATTTGGTAGGGACTTAGATGGCAATGCGGTAACTTAGGCAATAATATTCAGGAAATAATCTGGATAGCATACAATTTAAAACACTTGTGTCCATAGTAAAACAAGCATGTAATTTCACCCCGTAGAGTTTGTAAAACAAGTAAATGGGGCTATGAACTCACCTCGAGTTATTGATAATCCAATTACAACAGAAAACGCGTCACAGAAATGACGGAATGCAACCTAATCCAATATAGGTCGTATAAGTACTAAGTACCAATAACATATATAATTCTATATAGCTACATCACCATCTAATCGTATTTGAGAAATAATGTTTGTAAGGTTAAAATGTTTATAATTATACTTTTAGTAAAATCGACGTAACTTTCCCGTTTTAAGCCCGTTTTGTATGTTTCTTACGCTCACGCTTTCGTATTAAGACGACGTATCAAAATATGACATTTTTATATTTCATGACCTTCTGATGAACAGTACCTTTTTACTGTTCATGACGTTTTATAAATGTATTTTTATAAGTTTAATTGTCGTAAACTCGTAAATGTAATAACATATTCGTTTTAATCCCGATTTTAGCGATTCCTTCGAGCACGTCTTTGTAATTGAAAGATGTATCAAAATTATTACATTTTATAAATTTGGGTCTGCTGATGAATAGCAATTTTTACTGTTCATAGTTTATTAAATTACTTTTATAAACTTTAATTACCGTAAACATCGTATTTTATTCGTTTTAGTTCCGATTTTAGTGATTCTTTTGAGCACGTTCTCGTAATTAAATGTTCTATTTATTTATGATATTTTTCCAAAAATAAAGTCCCTGATGAACATTAACTCTTTTATAAAATTATTTTTATAAAAATATTAATTATTGTAAACTTGTTATTAGCGTATCTCCTTCATTATAAATCGGTTTTTCGAGTTCTTTATATGCTTACGATCCTTGTAATATGCAGTATTTTTATAAAACATAAAATTCATGCTTAATTTTTCGGACCAAAACAGCCCCTATATATCTTGTATATAATTAACTTTATATACTTATTTTATATACTTTTCAACCTCATAAATTACCACAAGTTTTCCAATACTTTTAATATACTATGTCTTACATATAATAATGTCTATAGGTCCATATTGTGTCCATGAGTCCAAGTTAACAAGTCCATAACATTATTTTTAAATCACACTTTCTTAAGTACACTTTTAATTATAAGTTTATACTTATACATTTTCTACTTACCAACATGATACCATACTTATTTTCCCATCATTTCATGATATTTACAACCACATAACACATGAATAAGTGTACAAAATTATAATCACAAGCAAAAATATGTTTTACATGTTTAAAAGTATCCTAAATGGTGATGAGCCATATAACATAATATATACACATAAAAATCATAAGTAATAAAAATGATTAGGTTTTAGATGACCTTAGGTGAATGAGTGAGGAATGACAAACAAATCACACCCTTGTGATTTAAACCTTAGCTTGAAAACAAGGATGAAAATCCTAGTTTTTCCAAAGAAAACCTTAACTAGCTTTTCCTTTGTTTAACTCTTGTAAAAGCTTAACCAAGCCTTTAAACCTCCATGGAATGACTTAAGTATTATGTAGGATCACTTGTATATTAGATAAATAAAATTTTATGAATTGGTTATGGGGGTTTGAATTGGGACGTGGGCTATGAGGAGCCAAAAGGGGAAATGAGTTTGATTTCTTTTGTAAGGAAAAGTGTAGTGTTTTATCTCTTTCTTATTGCTAGTATATGTATCATGAGTTAGTCAAGAATACTATTTGGAGTCTTAAACAAAATGAGGGAAACATGAAAGATGTCTTGGTCAAATACTTGGAAAAATAAGCTCTATGTTCCTAAAAGATGAGAACATCTCAAGGATTTAAGGAAATGTGTTTTTTTTCAACTTGTAATATCTTTGTGTTTTTTCATCCTATAACCGGATATGCATATGTATATGTAAGATATTTTTGTAATTTTTTGGGTATTGGGTACAATTGTGGGTATTTGTTGAAGCGTAGAAAAGTTTTGGTGCTTCCGGGTATGCCTAAATGTATTTAATTACGAAACGTAAACGTTTTACGTAACCAATAAAAATAAAATATAAAAAGTTGATTATTACTTTCGTAAAAATAATATATTGCTTGCTTGACGTAAACTTTAATTCGTTTGGTGTCCGTTTACGCTAATTGTTGATTTTTAGTTTACGCGATTTAACTTTAACTATTAAAATTAAAAGTAAACGCGTACAAGAAAAAAATAATTAGTAAAATATATGACGTCGTAAATGACCTGAAAATACGAAATGTTACAGAGAGTACCTGCAGGTTTAGGTTAGTGATAATCAACAGATATGGACGAGAGTGTCTTTGTCACTTCGTTGAATACGGTTGCAATAACCACGGTTCCCCGTTGATCAGTATAAATACTGCCTATGATCAGGTAGAATTCTAAAGAATCTCCTTGACATGGTTTCGCAGCTGCACTAGCCGTTCTCATTATCAGAACATCTCAAAGTAGACAACACGGAATGAGTGAACCAGTAAGACGAAGTCTCACCGATTGAACAGAAAAATCGATTTGAAAATCAATCGACATGTCACTTGCTAAAGTATTTTTGTGACACATCGAGAGTGTTAATCATTTCAAAAATTCATCATCAACCTTTAATCCATTTCTTAGAACAAGTTTGACTCATAGAAGCGCAACCATCGTTTAATTTCCAGTTGTCACAAGCTTGATTGTATAGAATCGCAAAGTCACTACCATGAGCATGTTTTGATGTTGGCGCAAGCAGAATTTCCATCTTCACTGTGATACGTGTGTATCACTCTCGATTTGTTCTGGCAAAAATAACAAGGGATAATGCGTAAGGACTTCTTTTATATTTCTTGTTATTCACATTGTTGTGAAATAGCATGCATAATATTGACCAAGTGTCCTAATAAGATTTCATGGTTGATCTATTTTGGCTCTTTGTCTAATAGTTGCTACTTTGGTTTTAGTGGATCGAAGGTTGGGAGCCGAATGCCGCCTTTCAATCCAACTAACTTGGAGTGAGAAAGTTAATAGAAAATTACGTGTACTCTCCGTGAGAAATGAACAGAAATCTTTTTGTGAGATTCTGAGTGGTTAGGGAGGGTTGTGCATTGCATCATGGATTCATATGTCAGCAATCATCTTTGTGATTTCTGGATAGAGATGTATTGACCGGTTCTGCCTCAAGTGTAAGGAGAGGATCTTCTTTTCCCCTTTATCTTAGTTTTTCTTTTTATCTTTCAAACCCCCTTCAGCGCTTACGAGACTTCATTAACTTATTACCTTGTTTGGTTGTTCTGTACTAGATCTATCTCAGTCGACACTGTTCAACTTATTCTCACTTTTTTACTCTTTTTCTTCTACCTAAAGACTTAAACTTTCTTGTGGAATATACCTGGGTTAGATCCCTACGGTTTTGGCTGGATTCATGGGATTTGAATACCTAACACTTAATCACCTTATAAACTCCAAATAAGTAATTAAATGGTCAGGTCTTTGGTACTTCCCATATTTTCAGACCATCACGTAACCTTTGCTCCCCTCTTTCTATGTGGATTAATCAAAAGAGTTTAGCACATATATGGGATAGCGTACACTAGAGATCTTAAAATTCACATCTTTAGCCATATATTTTAATCACATTTTCTCTCCTTATCAAAAATATTAAATCTCTTGATATTTTGGATATCAATTGATTCAAATATAACTGCTTTTGGGGAAAAAATATCCAATTATTAACAATTCGTATTAGGAACATTTTTAATGCTTCCCCTTAAATTATGAGGGTATTATATGGTGTTTGATTATGTTAATTTGAATTTTTTTAAATTTACTAAGAAATTCTTGAAAATTCATACTCAAACACTATATATGCCTAGTTTTTAAGTCTACACTACACATTTATATATTCACAAGATTATTATGTACGAGGTTTAACCTGAATGATAAGAACATCATATGATAGAATCATATGGTTCTTTGTAGCAGCCGTAGGTCTTCCCCGTAGTCTGTCTTAAGAAGTTGTCTTAGCTTCCCCCTAAATCAGCAATCCTTTCTTGAGTAGATTCAGAACTTTCTTGCAAGCCGCCTCAAGCAGTCTGAATGTAAAAAGCTTAAATATCCGAAGTACACAATTAATTCAAAACTGTAACACCAAAGTCAATTAAGTTCCGGATGTCCGTATTTCTCCTTACACGATAGTGATGATGTAAATTGAAACATCAAAGTCAACTAAGTCCCGGATGTCACAATTATTCCCTCTAAGTAGTCGAAATGATAACACCTAAGTCAACTAAGTCCCAAATGTACTCATTTCTTTCTGCAGGATACTAACTATCTTAAGGAATCATCATACTTATCAAACCTATGTGTACCTCTTTTGTCAACTATTCTACTCTATTTTAAAAAAATAAGCTTAATGATTAACCGTTTGAGGAAGCATTTATTGAATCAGTAACCAATCTTCTCACGTTTAGAATAAATCTTCTTACAACACTTCCCTTTGGTATATTAAATGATGCATACTAAAAATAACAAGATATCTCTTCTCCTATGTGGATGAAATAGTGCACCCGAAAGTAACAAGTTAAAACACTGATTTTATCTGTGGTTATAACATTTGTCTTCCCGGAATGACCTAAAATGAGAATAGGGTATGAATTCTATCACGTGTACTCATTATCTTTCTTGTATGAATTCTATCACGTGTACTCTAGCTACATCAATATAGATATGAGCTTCAAATATGGAATCATCCATTGAAATTTCTTAGACAACATCATCTTTAATAGTTCTTATTGAGCATTACTTCTTATTGAGCATTTCCTAATACTTCTTATTGAGCATTACTTACGTAGAATATTGCATTCATATGGCCTTGATAGTTTCATTTAAGAAACAATCAACCACATGATATTGTAAATTCCCATTATTTTGTAGTCTGATATCTTTTGGGTTTGTGGTTTCCTTTAGCTTTCTTTCACCCACATTGTCTCACTTAAAAAAAGATATAGCATAAGAATAAATTGTACTCAAATGCTATAAGAATTCTTAAACAACACATGTTTTCAGTTTCAAAAAGAATTGTGAAACAGCCCCTAAAAGTAACTAATTTATTATGCAATCATAGATAGCCTCTAAAAATATTTTCCACAATCATATATTACACCATAAAATCAAATGAATGGGAAACATAAAATCAAATCAATGGAACAGTTATTTATCTAATAACTACTCCTTCTTAAGATACTGAATCCTGATTTTATACCCATTTCATTACGACAGACACAAATATTAACCAGTACAGACTACAATGTACAACATACAAAGATGACTGTGAAGTTTCAAGTGACACTAAAAGTTAGTGGTTAAAAGATAGGTTACCTTGGATATGTAGAAATTGCACCATGAAACAGGAGTGATACTTCAGGCAAGGCACTGCCTTCCCGCTGCATTTCAAAAGAAAGCCAACAGATAGTAAACTAAATATATAAAATTGTAACTTAATTGATTTTTCAAATAAAGACAACCATGGAAAGTGTGAGAGAGTGTAATCAGATTACACATCCAACTTTTAGTCTTAGGTATACGACATAAAGTTGATACATATTTTCAAAACTACAAGTACTTATTAATTGCCCAATGATTAGCAAACTAAATATATAAAATTGTACCTGTTGGTAACTCAAGTAGCTTCATTTCTGCTTCAATTACTGCATCATGTCGTTCTTGTTATTTTGCAAGGGTTTCGAGTACCTAAAGGCAACACCCTATAGGCTTTATTAATAAGTAATCCGAAACATCACTTAAAATGGTTAATTGATAAACAATCCCAAACAGCCCACTATAAGTGGTTT
>BQNB010025726.1:0-16064 GCA_026074375.1 Tanacetum coccineum
ATAGTGAAGAAAACTCTCAAGTTAGGTACTTGAGGAGTGGAGTAGGGCGAAGAGGAGCTTCGTAGCCGAACCACTATAAATCTTTGTGTTATCGGTTTGATCTTTCTTATCTTTACTTATTTATATTCCGCATTTAATTATTTATTTATTACATCGCTATCATATACACTTGTGTATATCTATTGACTTCACATAAGTCGACAATCTAAGTTTTAATTTTAAAAACGGTAAAAACTAATCAACCCCCTTCTAGCTTCCATGATTGGTATCAGAGCCAGGGTCACCTAAGGTTTTTAACGTATATAGTACATTAAATCTTGAATCGATCTATGGATTTCGATAAATATCTAGAATGGCAATCTATGCAAAGGCCACCACTCTTCGAAAGTGATTATTTTAAATATTGGAAAAATAGATTTGAAACGTATGTGAAAGCAAAAGATTTAGATCTTTGGCATATTATTTTGAATGGTGATTTCCCACCGGTTGCCAGAAACAAAGAAACCCAAGTTTTAGAAGTAGTTTCTTTTGTAGAACAAACCGATGAACTTAAAAAGAAACTTGCTAAAAATAATGCGTTAATACAAATAATGCCTAAAAACGTTATTTGTATTTTTTGACTCCTCTACGTTTTGAAGATGACAAAATGTAAAAATTTCTACGATAAAAATAAACGTTTACGTGTTATTAATCGTAAATTTCCATTTCAACGTAAATTACGTAAGGTATGAATAAACAAATCATTAAACATGATTAGTGATCAAGAAAATATTTTTTTTAACCACTACATTTCTACAAAAGTATTTTTACTAAAATAAAAGTAAACAAAATATTTTTATTTATAAAACAACTGTTTAATTTAATTATAAAAATTCAAATATGGTTTTCCCCCTAAAATGGAAGGTTTCTCACGAGATTTAACCTTCTCCATTAAAAGACAAAAAGGGAGCTTCTACCTAGGGGCGGCCCCTGATAGGCAGGACGGCCCCCAGATATATCTGGGACCGTCGAGACCGCCCACAAGAGACATTGGTTTTCTGGCTATAAATAATGCACTATTCTCTGCAGAAAAACAGACCTCTAAGCACGAATTTTTCAGATCTCTTTCTCTATCTAAAACTTTCTTTCTCTCTCTAAATCTCTTGATCACTAACATAGTTTAATCTTGTTTCAAGTGATCAAATCTCATCTTCTACCTTCTTCATTCTTCTATCAAGTGTAAGAGAAGAACACTCGTATTCGCCATAAAACAAAGTATTATAGATTAGTGATTTCTCCTCTCTCTTTCTAAGATCCAAACCTCTATATTCTTGATCGTGTGTTTGTGTGTAAAATCGGATAGTGTATAAATCCGATTGTGTAGATTGTGTGTTGGTGAGTATTTTAGTCTTTAAAATACATTGGTGAAGTGGTATATTGGTTCTAGCTAAGATTAGGACTCGACATTTAGTTTAGTGTCGGAAAACAACGTAAGCGACGTGTAAACGGTTTTCTCCGCCTAAAGGGAGCTTGTTGACATAGTGAAATCTCGAGTCAGATACTCGGGGAGTGGAGTAGGGCTAAGAGGAGCTTCGTAGCTGTACCACTATAAATCTTGGTGTCTTGGCTTGATCGTTCTATCCTTTACTTTCTTTATATTGTTTACGTTTCTTATTTATTGTTAGGATTGTGATTGTGATTAGTTAAATATATTCTTGGTTCAAATTGTTAATTTATTGAACATATACTCGAATCTAATAATTTTAGAAGCAAAAATTTAAATGCCAATTAACCGGTAAACTATTCAACCCCCCTTCTAGTTTCCTCAATTGGTATCAGAAGCCGAGGGCACTCAAGATTTGTAAAATATACTGTATTTTAAGGCTTGGATCGATCTATGGATTACGACAAAAATCTAGAAGGGCTATCTATGCAAAGACCAACACTTTTCGAAAGCGATAGTTTTATCTGTTGAAAAAATAGATTCGGAACGTATGTAAAATCAAAAGATCTTGATCTTTGGCATGTTATTACCAACGGTGATTTTCAACCCATTGAAAATAATCAGGAAACCAAACTAGATGAGGTTGTCCCTTTTGAAAAAAACAAAGTGATGAACTTAAGAAAAGACTTGCGAAAAATAATGAAGCCAAAATGGTTATTTACAACACTTTACCTAGAAAAGAATATGAAAGAATTTTCATGTTCAATACGGCAAAAGAAATATAAAAAACTTTGTTAAAATTTTGAAAACTTTGTTAATCACCCATCAAGGTAAATAACCAAGTCAAAGATAACAAGATTGACCTTTTGGTACAACAATATGAACAATTCATCATTTCCAAAGACGAATCTATAGATAGTGTTTTTGCGAGATTTAATACTATTATTACTAGTCTAAAAGCTCTTGATGAAGGTTATTCTAGCAAGAACTATGTTAGGAAGTTTCTTAGGGCTCTACATCCTAAATGGAGAGCAAAGGTCACGAAGATTGAAGAGTCGAAGGACTTGAGATCACTAACTCTTGATGAACTCATCGAGAATCTTAAAGTTTACGAGATGATCATCAAGAAAGATTCTGAAATAGTCAAAGCTAAAGGAGAAAGAAGATCTCTTGCTTTAAAGGTTAAGAAGGAATCTTGTGATGAAGAATATTCGACTTTTGGAAGTGAAGACGAAGAGTACGCCATGTCAGTTAGAGACTTCAAGAAGTTCTTCAAGAGAAGAGGAAGATTCGTAAGACAACCACGAAATGATAAAAAGGCGTTCTGTTGATAGAAATAATGTCAAAAAACGTTATTAATATTCTTCGATCTCACTACGTTTTGATGATCACAAAATGTAAAAACGCTCAATGTAAAATTAAAACGTAAACAAGTAATTAGTAGTAAAATTTTATTTCAAAAATTAAATCACTTAAATGTATGAATAAATAAATGCTTAATGCATTTTATGATCAAATGAATTTTTATTCAACCTCACATCTTTTATAAAATTCTACAAAAATTTTTAAAACTTTTACAAAACATTTTCTACATTTAAAAGAAATGTTTTATTCAAAACAAGTATTTTGAATTCAAATTTTCTACCTAAAAACGGCTAGAAATGTTCCAGAAAACACCTCTCCTAAAAAAAACAAAAAACGAGCGTCCTAGTCTGGGCGGTCCCCTTAATTATAACGGGGCCGACACATGAATTAATGGGGCCGACCAGACAAAAACGCTCCCTAGTTTACCTATAAATACTGAATATACCCTATTGATTTTCTCACCTTTTGCACTCATTCTTTTCTGTCTTAAATCAGTCCACACATTTTTTACAATCCTTTGATCATTTAATCATAAAGCTTTGTTTCCAAGTGATTCAAGCTCAGTTCCTCAAGTGCAAGAGAAGAATACTTCCTACCATCAAGTAAAGAAGTATAATAGATTAGTGTGTGTCTTTGCAACCTTGTTGCAATTGTATTATATCTTGTAAATCATTTGTGTACATTGTGAAGGTGTGTATTGTACTTGTGTATAATAGGTAGATTGTGTTGATCATTGTAAGTATAGTTAGATTGGGGTGATCTTAGGAAGTAGTGTTAGATCGGTGTGATCATAGTAGTGTCTAGGTGAAGTGAGGTTGTGAAGAATAGTGAAGTTGTGAAGCGTAGTGAAGTTGTGAAGTGAAGTGAAGTAGTGAAGTGAAGAGAAGTTGTGAAGTGAAGTGAAGTGAAGCGAAGTAGTGAATTGTTGTGAAGTAGTGCGGTTAGTATTTTAGTCCTCAAAATACAAAAGTTGTGATAGATTGGTTCTACCAAGGATTAGAACTCGACATTTGGCTTAGTGTCGAAAATCGGTGTAAGCTTTGTTGTGTACGGTTTTCTCAGCCTAAAGGGAGTTTGTTGACGTAGTGAAGAGAACTCTCGAGTTTGGTGCTCGGGGAGTGGAGTAGGGTGAAGAGGTGCTTCGTTACCGAACCACTATAAATCCTTGTGTTGTGGTTTGATCTTTCTAACTCTTATCTCTTGTCTTTTATATCATTTATTAACTTATTTGTATTGTTCATATTGTGCACATATTGAGATCACATAAAGTCAAATCTATGTTTTTATAAACAAACTATACATCAAATTAAAAAGCGGTAAACTATTCAACCCCCCTTCTAGTTTTCCATAATTGGTATCAGGAGCCACGTCAAAAAAGATTTTAAAAAATAAATTATATTTTAAAACTTGAATCGATCTATGGAATCAGAAAAATAATTAGAAGGGCAATCTATGCAAAGACCACCACTATTTGAAAGTGATGGATTTATTTATTGGAAAAATAGATTCGAAACTTATGTGAAATCAAAAGATCTAGATCTTTGGCATGTTATTACCTATGGTGATTTTCCTCCTATTCAAAATAATCCCGAAACTAAAAAGGATGAAATTGTACCGTTTGATAGAAAAAACGATGATCATAAAAAGAAACTTGCTAAAAAGATGAAGCCAAAATGGTGATTTATAATGCTTTGCCACGTAAAGAATACGAAAGAATTTTTATGTGTAAAACCGCAAAAGAAATTTGGGATACTTTGTTAATCACTCACCAAGGTAATAGTCAAGTCAAAGATAACAAAATAGATCTTCTTGTTCAACAATATGAACAATTTATGATTCCGGAAGAGGAATCGATAAATAATGCTTTTGCTAGATTTAACACTATTATTACTAGTCTAAAAGCACTTGATGAAGGTTTTTCTAGCAAGAATTATGTTAGGAAATTTCTTAGGGCACTTCATCCTAAATGGCGCGCAAAGGTTACGGCTATTGAAGAGTCGAAAGATTTGACATCATTATCACTTGAAGAACTTATTGGAAACTTGAAAGTTTATGAAGTATCTATATCACAACAAAACACAAGTGATATCTACTCGGTTTAGGCTAATTCCCAAATCAATGTAACAATCATATGATGGACTTCCTAAACCATCTCTAAGTTTAAAAATCCTATAAATACATCACCATATCAATTTAATACCCTAATATAACCTTAACCATTATACTTCCAATTTCCACAGTTTCTGACTAGAATTTTGTAGTCACTTTATGACCACAAATAAAATACTAAAACACCTAATTAATGGTTCTCCTTACATCCCCTAGCTCCCCAATGAGTTGTGAGCTACTGTAATGTTTTATAAAAAATAATATTAAGTGGAACTATTTTATAAAAATTCACCATTACAAAGTACTCAGATTCAGATCTGAACGCACACCAAAAAGTTTGACGTCCTTAAAAATACTTAGAAAATGTTTTAACGCTAGCCCTTCGAACTGGAGTTAACAAACACCTAAAATATGACCTCTGATTTTTGGCTAACCCTAATTCACATTTTAAGTAGGGGTTTTACTCTCAAAAATCAGACCCAAATCTGACCTGAATTTACTATTTTGACAACTTTTCTTACGAAAATCATTAGAACCACTTCCAGACCTCGATATCGGTTGCGGCCAGACTTTTTAAAAACTATACTCTATGAACTTATCAATGGATATAAGCCTCATCAAAAATCACGTTACCATAATTGAGATATCAATCGAACAACATGACCTAAAATTCTGCTCAAACCTAATTCCTATTCTAACGAGTTCTAGATCTAACCGATTACACCAAAACGCTTATAATTCATCCCTAATCACTTCTAATTAGTCTAACATCATTAATTTACAGAGAATATGAAAACCCTAATTCAATCAATTCATTGTTACATTAATTTTAAAAAGAAGATTAATTGAAAAGAGTTTAAGAACTTACCTAAAAACCTTGATTTTATTACACAAACCACCAACTTGAATCTTGATACAAAATTTATTTATTTATTTATTTATTGCTTGGTTCGACCGGTTTCACAAAAAAAAGGGAGGAGAGGTTTGTATTTATAGTGTTTACAAAAAAAGTTTGGATAATTACCTAATTAGAATCCCACTTAGACTAAAATTGGGTTTTCTTTTCCCCCCTTATCCCCCTAAACCGATCGTTTATATATATATATATATATATATATGTATTTATTTAACTATTATTATTCACATAATTAACCTCTAATTTTGTTATTTTTATAAAAACTTTTTATATATAAAACTAGTTTTAAATGACTATAAAATAAATTCATTTCATATTTTATTTTCCTAATTTAATAATACTAAAATCTAACTAACTAAATTACTAGACCTAAATCTTACTCCTACAAATCATTAATACTTAAATACGTACATACATAATACTTACACAAAATAATACGTACGCACATAAAATTATACTATCATTTTCATTGCTACTAAATGTGAAACAAATGAAATACCCATAACAACCATAAACTCAATCACAGTGAGACAATCACGCTCCATGGATTGACCACCAAACTCACATAAGATCACATAAACACATAATGATTATAGCACATAATGATATTTAAGTTAAAACTAACGGTTTGACTAACCTGATCAAGGCACATTTGTCACAGTGCACATATTGAGATCACATAAAGTCGAATCTAAGTTTTTATAAACAAACCATAACACTAATTTAAAAAGAGGTAAACTATTCAACCCCCCTTATAGTTTTTCACAAACTGATTAAGCCTCAATCACAAACGAAATGAATTTTTACCACTATGAAAATCATATCCATAATAACATGGTACATTGCCACTTGCACCCAGCTGTGATAAATATGAGAACAAACAAATTAAAACCGAAATCGTTTCTTCTATCACAAATAACAATAGAAAGAATGTAACCAAACTTCTAATTTACCAATTATATGGGTTGAAACAAGAAGAGTAGCGATCCATGTAAAATATGTAGATAAGCATTGCTCCCATTATACCCGTTAAAACAGTGAACAAGGTCTTCAATGCTACAAACGCTGACACCGCTATTACTTGCAGGGGCGGAGCCATGAATTCGTATTAGGGGGGCCGTAATAATTTCAATAATAACATACAGTTTATAATTTACCTTACCGCAATGGCGGAGCTTGAGTATTTTTACTAGGACAGCCAAAATGTAACTATTCCAAGGCATGAGGCGTGACCTCTACGTTATGAAATAGATCAAGACATTGACTACAGGCGTGGCGTGAGATGAGACGTGAAAATGCGCGTTTAGGCGTAAAAAATTAAGATTATTATATGTGAGGATAGTTTTTAATCTTTATTCATTATGTAAACGTTTTTTGTAAACGCAATATAGTCCGTATGGTATAAATATATAAATATATTTATATTTTGTGCCGCCTTAAACCACGCCTTAACAATGCAAAAGTTTCGCCATAACCGCTAAGGTGTGACACTTGGGTATGCCCTCTTCTTATACTTATTATTCAATAAAACTAAAAAAACTACTAATAGAAAAAGAAAAGTTAAAAGGATACATACTCTCTCCGTCTCATAATTATAGTCCACCAACAAAAAACACGTAGTTTAAGAAAAACATCATCATTACAACTTTCTCTCTCTTACTTTTTGCACAATGATAGTTTTACCCTTAACCAATTAATTTCTAACTTCTTTAAAGTTTGTAATAATAACATTAAGTGAGGGTAATATGGTAAACTTAATATAAATTCCTAATCTATTTTTGGAAGTGGACAATTAATTTGGGACAAACAAAAAAGAAAACCTGGACTATAATTATGGGACGGAGGGAGTAATAGATTTGCTAAAGAGTTGTAACAAAATAGAAAAACCGTGCATGTTTATATTAAATTATAAAAAGTAAAGATAACAAATTACTAGGCTGAATTGCTGACCTCTCTCTCTCTCTCTCTCTCTCTCTTATGTTTATCTTCTTCGTATACTATAATAATACACCTTTTCTACTACTCTGTATTCAACAATGATGGCTTAATGGAGTGTTGCAACAAATAACCAGTTATCATCCAATGAGTACAACGACATTATATTCATTCAGCAAGCTACAAGTTGGGTTAGATTAAAGATTTCATAAAATGTAAGCCGGAAACCAAGGTACAGGTTAGGCTAGTTTGGCCGGTTGAGGGTGGCCGAGCACCTGCTAGCCACCCTATTGGCCCCGTCCCTGATTACTTAGAATTCGATGTGGTAGTAACTCAAACGATGAAAATACTAGCAATTTGAAAGCAGTACTTACAGTTTAATCCCATTTACTTATTGGTCTTATATATATATACTTCATCGTGCTTGTCTTTTTGATGGGCGAGTAATAGGTGTAAGAATTTTAGATTAGATTGGGATCTATAGGTGAAAACCCCGGTTTTAGCAATTTCTCCGATCATGTAATATTCTTTTGTTGCCTTCAAGCATCTTGCCAGTTTGTGCTCTAATAAAATTCCGCCGTTAAAAAAAAGAGTCAACTATTTAAAATTGTTTACAAACTTTCATAATGGGGTTCGGTAAAATATTAATTATTTTGGGCCAATTTTATGGACAGGGCCTTACGGATAAACCTGTAACATATTCCACCAAAACGCAAGATAAGGTAAGGTAAGGTTACCTAACTCCGTCTTTCACGAGGTATGGGAGAGGTACGATATAGACAGTCTTACCCCTATTCGAAGGTATAGAGGCTGCTCCAAGTGAACCTTCAGCATTGTAGGGGTGAGGATCGAACCCTTGACCTCTGTCTCCAGAGGGGAGAGTTTTTCCCACTGATCTAACCCTACTTTTTCCACCAAAACGCAACATCATCCATACAAACGAGAGGGTTATACAAACGGGAGGGTAGATCGGTAATTTGCCAAGCCGAGGACCTGCTTTTTCAAATCCACGTTCTCATGACCTTAAAACACAAATACGTGATTTTCAATACTTGGTTGCCAAACACTACAATCTGATTATTTGCGTTTTCTACACGTCATAATCAGCTAATCACTTAGAAAAGGCAATTCCGAACACCCCCTTAGTAAACAATCACCACACATCTTTTTACATTTTTTCTCTCTTTCTTAGACCCATTTCCCTAAACCGTCCACCATTTCTATACATCAATATCACGTTTTGTTATCAAGGATATATCACTTATGTGCTCATGTTAATCATAAATTTTCAACTTCGCCAAATTCAGTTTTATAAAGATGGGTAATTAGCTCATATTCTATATAGATTAATGCATCATACAACTTCACTGCACGATAAACAAGTGATTTTATATGTGAAAGACAAATGTACACACACAAAATTAAACTAGAAATTCTCACACAATCACATAAATTAAACCACAATCACCTGGTCGGAGATACTAATATCACACTAATAATAGCTATAAGGCCAAATAGCTCTTGGTATAGACTATAGAGATTAAATCACTTAAGAATAATCGAATTTTTATTTATATTATTCAAGAAACAACAGCTTTAGTAGTAGACCAAATGTCACACGCTGCTATTTTTCTTTCAGTAAGAGCTTGTAACTGAACGTAGTTTATACATTGGAGTGCTCGGTCAACAAAGGTTCACTGGCCATCAAGTCTCTGCAAGATTAAAAACACATCAATTAATTAAAAACTATGATTTTTTGATATTTTTGTATCGTTGAGCAAACATTTTAATCAGTGTGTGATGCATACAGAGTACCATATGTCCACACACTGGCACACATACAGATTACATGTAGTTTCGTATTTTGTTTGATACAAGATTTATATCTAATATTGGCAAGTAGCTACACAAATGCATTTCTCACGTTGTTTATATTGATGCATATTGTTGATACAAAAGTTGGGTTGGGTCTAGTTTGATCCGAATGGGCTGTTATTCGGGTGTAGAGAGCCTTGCTCTTGTACCAAGTGAATTTGTTGAAGGACCCTGCACAAGGAAATAAACACCGTTAACCTTATCGTGAGAGCGGATCCCACGATTGGACTCCGGCGTGAGAGTAAGTGTATGATCTTGAGGGAGTAATCGAATGTAATTAGGATTTATGAGATACCCGTACTGATGACAATTGGGTTCCTTTTATAGCTCGAATACTCCTTAGGGTTTCCGTATCTTTCGGCCCAAGACGCGACCGATATTGTAGGGATTCGGGTTTATCTTGAGTGATTTAAATAAGTAAAGCATATCTCTTATTTAATTGAGTTATCCTCAAAGATATCTCGTCCCAATGCCGCGGCCATGGATAGCGTGCCATTAACCACGACCCGTAGGCCCAGGAAGCCGTGACCGCGGGGTGGGCCGAAAGCCCGGTAATAGCCACAAAGTCCATAATAGTGTGAATGGGCCGGGTCGGTCCATACTATACGTCATCATGTCCCCCCAGTCTAGGAGACGTGGCCGTGGTCGGGACCGCGGCCACGGTTACTAGACTACAAACGTCCATTCAAAGAATGCAAAACCGCCAAAAGCAATGTGGGACCCCATAGCATAAAAACAGGACCCATGAATCGAGAAACGGCTAAAACGGCTAAGTGATTGGACAAGTGGGCCCCAAACTGTTTCACCTTCCTCTTAATCCCTAACCGTCCAAAGAATAAGTGGGAACACGTGTCAAATATCCAACTGTGCACAACATTCGAGGGTATAGTATAAATAGGGCCAGCGAGGACTGTTCATGTTTACACAATCTTCGAGTCAAAACCTCAATTTTCACACACAGCCGCATACGTTACATATTCTCACGGAAACTCGCCACGCCAGGTTAGTACACGACGCTATTTCATAAAACTTATTAAAAATGGGTAGGGATACCGTACAACTCGAGACCGCCGTATCAACCATCTCCCAGGAGTATCTGCTGGAGTTTACTTCTGAGTACGGCATATCAGAGGGCCTGCACCCAGAATTGCCTGGTCGAGGGGACAGGATCGTAGATTTTCCGGAGGGCAAAGTCGGTGTGTACACCAAATTTTTCGAGTTTGCCAATTTCCGTATCCCTATATCACAGTTTCTTTTTGATATACTTGGTCACTATCAAATACATTTGTCACAGCTATCAGTAATAGGCGCAGCCAAAGTAAATCATTTTGAAATACAGTGTCGTGTCCTAAACATAATTCCGTCAGTGAATTTGTTCCGTGTGTTTTATACTCCATCGTTTAATTCGGGGTGGATGTCGTTCAGCAAACGGCCAGGAAAAAATACCCCGCAGTGTTACACAAAACCCCTGGATTCGTTGAAGAATTGGAACAATAGATTTTTTTGGGTGGATGAGAAGGTATTCCCTACCGTCGTGGACTAATGTATTAATGCGCCAAATGATGGAATGCCTGTAGAGGATACGTACTCCGTGGAGGACGTGGTGCTGTTAAACACACGGCGGACCCCCATCCAAAAACAGCCGGAGCTCCTGTTATGTTTAGTAGGGTTGAGCCGCAGATACTTCTTAGGAGATGATGTGTATCCCACATTTCTATACGACGACGGCCGGGGTGGGTGTTCATATTTTTACCTTTCCTCGTATAAGTCTAAAGATATTCTAACTGTTTGCGTTTGATTGCAGAGATGGATTTGTTTAACTTGATTAGCGCCCCAAATCCTGCCATAGTAAAGACTGGGACGCGGCAGCGCACCGCGCATGAGGTGCCACTATTAACTGCCACCGCGAGTCGGGTTATAGACATGGAGGACGTGGTTGCGACGTCGACCTCGTCGGGTACCCCCGCCGCAATAGATAAGTCACCACTAGACTTTTCAAATGAAGATCCGCCCCCCATGATTACCAACCAGGATGAGACTGAGAGCCAGATTCCGGCCGAGACCTCCCGAGAGGCTCCTCCTGTACAGGATACAACGACCACGGAGGTCGCTCCAGAAGTTAACCTTGAGAGAGAGGTAACTGCGATGGGACCTCTTGTGAACAAGAGGCGTCGCAAGAGAGACCAGAGTGAGACGGAGGCGAACGCACCACCCAAAGTGCTGAGGACAGATCATGCTTCCGTCCGCCCTGAGTCACATACTCGCGGAGGGAAGTCCCTAGCTGTCATGGGATTAGGGGCAGGCTCTACCGTTTCCACACCTATTCCGCAGGAGACTCCTGCTGATGTCATTGGACCTGGTCCGTTGTCTTATGCGAGGCCGCAGTCAATCCCTGAGCGGGATATTGCCCAGTAAGTGGTTTGTTCTTTGATTTCTTTTGTATTATTTGTGTACTTGCTTTTGATGTAGTTGTGCTAACAGATTGTATGTTCTATTTTGTCATCAATGCAGATCCTCCAAGGGGACGGCCGCCGCAGAGGACCCTGAGTCTAAAAAGTCTACCTCTTTCACATCCCTTGCTGGGTCGCCAGGCGGTATATATCAGCCGGGATGGGGTGTGACTAATGATTGCCGTCTGGACACCCCGGAGGCGTGCCAAGACACGGTGGATCATTCTGTGCCGCCAGGATACTTCTCTGAACTTCGCCACCTGCCTAATCCAGAATTTTTGAGCCAGTATAATATGACCTTGGCACGGCAGGTGGCTATGGGGTCGCAGCTGAGGCTCAGGTTTGAGCAGGAGGTCAGACTGCGGAGGGAGGCCACGGCCAAGATAGCCAGACGTGACCAGAGGATCCAAGCGAGGGAAGAGGAGATAAAGAAACTTGATGAGGAAGTCAAATCCCTAAGAGTTGTGGAAACGGAGGTACATGGTCTCCGTAACCGGACCCAAAACTTGGAAACTCTACTGAGGTGGGTATGAAGAAGGCCGCGAAGGCCAAGAACGCAGAACTTGTTAAGGAATTGGAAATCCTCCGCACGCAGAACTTGCCAAGAACGCTCGACATGTTATAATCTAGCAAAAGTAATTCTTTGACTGTAATCTTGTTATAATTATTGATGGTTTTGATACTAAAAATTATTAATCTTTTATCAATACTGGAATTGAACGTATCATAACAAAACAGATTAGTAGCCAAACAATTGTATATGATTAATTAAGTAAAATATAAAGTCTTGTGACAACCTAAAACTAACACAACTTGTGTACGTATAACATTAACATATTTGTGTATAGACATATAAAGAGTTTGAATTTATTTAACTATCGGGACTTGCCTGCCACGTTGGTTGAACAGTATAAGATAGATAGGCTGCTGAGGGGAGAGGGAGAACAACTGTCGTACAACGTAGACACATACAGTAATGCTGCCAAAGAGTTCATATTAAACGTAATTAGAAAATCAGAATGTGTAAATCCAATAATGCCCCAAGAGCAAGGGCGTAAGTAATAGACGATGACTTTGTTCCAGTAAAGGCTTACCTTGCAAAACATACAAGTAAAATTATCCAAACGACAGCACTGGTCCAACTTGATTCCTTATATGCTATCCACACCTGAAAAGCAACAATACGGTGTATATTCTTATTGCATAGACTAAGATGAAATATCAGCACCGAAAGTAACAAATATTGATGACTGGAAATGTACCGCAGAAACCACAATATGGACATGCATGTCAACTAGCGATGTGATCATGCACCTGTGAGATTGTACTACAGTTAGCTTTATTTTGCGTCAAACAGGAATAAAACAATATGTTTATATACATTCATAGAAGAAACAAATGACTAAGTGAACTCGATGAGTTATATCCAAATTAAACAACCATACAGCCATATAGCCAAAGGTTTATTGCATATCGTTTAGAAACAAAGAAACTTACGGTGTGAATTCTTCTGCATTATGGAAAGGAAATCCCTCAATGATAATAGCATATATTATTACTCCCAGCGTGTAGCATCCAATTCCTGCAACAAGCACTTTCGCTATCGTAACAAAATGTCGGCTCGTGTGTCCCATGACATTCCTAAGCACAATATATATATCAATAAGTTAGAAGCTAGTATATATCTTAACATACATTTTGATGAGATACATGATAACATAAACACAAATTCTCTACACTAAATGAGCGAAAACTCAACTACTTGCATGCTTGTTGACCACCAAAACTTCTCCAAAGCACAAAATTTGGCCAGATAACATCAAGGTTGAAGTTTGTACATATCTTTCGAGGGTTATCAGGGTACTAATCAAATGTCCTTTGGAATACTATTAGATTATAGATATAGATTAAGTTAGTTGGTCCATTAGTCATATAATGCTACCCTGCCATAATGGTAAACTATTTGTTGATCAATATATAATGCAATGTAAACTATGGGTTTATTTCATTATTCAACAATACTTGCCCTTTTTGACGTCTCGCCAGCACAAAATATATTGGGTCTTTTGAAGCTTCTTCTGGTGTCAACTTGAAGATCTGCAAAACTGTATATGCACATGTAATAAAACTGCAAAAGGGTTGAAAGATGGATTATAACACCAACATAGCTAGATATGTAGCAATTCCATTATGTATGTTTGAAATCGAGAACATAGAAACAATGTGATAATGTAAAATCATATTACATTTAGTTAACATATTGACTTGTGGGAAAAAGTCTCATAATCAGAACAAAGTTATCATGCTTTAAGTAGTCGCATAATCAAAACAGAGTCAATAAAACATTTTAAATCATGCATTAACCCCAAACCAAATGGCCGTATTCTAAATGCCAAAGTTATCGTTCTTCACTAATTAGGTCGATGTAACGGCCGTATTCTAAATGCCAAAATCATTGTAACACCTAACAACCTCCTAGTTTTAATTTTAATTTAATTCAATCACATAAAGTTTTTCAGAAAACACCCTAAGCCAAATACAATGTTCAATGACTCCTAACCTGTTACAGTGCAGATAAATAGTATGAATATTACCTTCCACCAAAAAATAATATGAACGAAAACGGAATTGTCTTGATCCAGCTTGCTTCCTTGTAGAAAAACCAAGCCTAATATTACCCAGTATACAACCACATATCAGTGCAAATTTTTTTTTTTTGAGACACAAATTAATATATCTATTAGATATAAATAAAACTAGCAAGATGTTAGGAACCTTACAACGACACTAAAACAATAATCGTGACCCTCACAATCCCCAAACTCCAAACTACGAACAAGAACGTAAAAACAATAAACTTTACCATCAATATCCTGAATAACACAACCAACTGGGCTAGCTCAGTTGGCCACCAAGGGTAACCTTGGGGAGGTATCCTTGGAGAGGTCTCATGTTCGAGTCTCATCATGGACCTTTAGGGGCGGAAATAAATAGATGCAGGAGTGGGGTTTATCCCCTAACGCGAAGGTTCGAAGCCTGCATACTGCGGATGTAACCGTGAGCTCGAATCACTAACTACTAACTTGTCGTTCAAAAAAAAAAATCCTGAAGAACACGACCCTATAACAGTACTATTGACCCTCACGATCCCCAGACTAAGAAATTACAACAACGAAAATTTAAACATTCAAAGGAGACTCTGCCATCCAAAGCTACACAACGCATAGCCACTCGAGGGCAAACACCTCAATCCAATTGATTCATATGAGATTTATTTATGTCTTTATATTATTTATGTGCAAAAATTAAACGTGTACTTCATTCGTCTCTCAAGATAGGTGTTCATTTTACTAAATTATTTTGGTTTGTTTCGAAAGTGTGCTTCTGAATTACAACAACTAACTCAAAACACTTCTGAGATATAAGGAATCCATTCAACTGGTTAACAATTGAATCTTTATACTTCAACAAAACCGTAGGCAGTGATAGAAATGGATATCTGATTTTACGAAACGGAGTAAGAAACATTAACTAGTTAAGCCACGCAAATGAAATGAACTTTCGTACCAGTATAAAAACCATATCCATAATAACATGGTACATGGCCACTTGCACCCACCTGTGACAAAGTTGACAACAAACATATTATAACCAAAATCGTTTCTTCTTCTACGACTAACAATAGAAGGAATATTACCAGTTGAATGGGTTGAAACATGAATAGTAGCGATCCATGTAAAATAAGTAAATCAGCATTGCTGCCATTATACCCATTAAGACAATGAACAACGTCTTCAATGCTACAAATGCTGACATCGCCATTACCTGAAAAATGATGTGGTAGTTATTCAAACAATGAAAACACTAGCATTTCGAAAGCAGTACTTATAGTTTAATTCCATTTAATTATTGGTCCTATATATATGTACTTCATCGTATTTGACAAGTCCTTGCCGGCCACATACAGTATTATAAAGAGTTAACTGCATTT
>BQNB010025726.1:22955-59331 GCA_026074375.1 Tanacetum coccineum
ACGGTTATCGCCGGTAAAATATAATTATATCACAATGATCGTTGCAAGAACGCGAACGTAATGGTATAGGTTAGAAGACCCGCGAACAACTAAAATCAAAACCCAAAAAACTCAAGACACGTTGAAACTTAATCGTTTAACCAGTTTGTTGTTCTTTTAAGTTCAAGTGAATGTCTAAATCAACATGATACAAAACGCAGCCTTTACTAGTAACTCAATGGTCAAATCACAGTTGACTTAGACAAAACGCAATAAGTCTTGAGATTTGGGCAGCGTAACGTTGCTATTTGCTTTGATAAAGGTCTTCAAGAGGCAAAACGCAAGAGCAAATCACAAAAGCAAAACGCAATGCTTCTTGATGAGACAAACCGCAACTAATCTTTAGCAAAACGCAACCTGCAAAAGAAACAAAATGCAGGAAGTACTTGTTGGACCACAAGTTGCTATCCAAGTCCTTTTTAAGTCGTACTATCTTGTCCCCTTTATACCCAAAACGCAACTGTCTTTAAAAAAACAAAACGCAACCAAGAAGTACTAGCTAATAGGCAAACCGCAACCAAGAACACACCCTTGTACAAGAAAGCTAAAAACGTGGATCTTGTCTCTTTCTTTCTTTTGCTTAAACCCTGGACCACAAGATAATAAGCAAACTCAAGAAACTCAAAGAAGCTCTACAATAAGCTGTTAAGCCACTTAAATAAGCTACTAAAACCTTTTAAGCAAGAAATACCCTTAACTAATAAGCTATAAACTAGAAACCCTCGTGCTTAAAAAAATGAAGATGAAACTACAAAAAAATAAGACTGTCTTATTTTGTCAAACCTAAAACCTACCCTTTGTGGTTGATATTGATGTCTTCTTTTGATTGTAAAAACCAAAAAACTAAACGCACCCTTATACTGTGAAACTGAAAGCGCACCCTTATTGTGAAAATATAAGCCCAACGTATAGAAATATATGAATAGTAAGCCTAAAAGGTTTGCCACAAAATAACCACAACAATACTAGAAACTGGAACAAGTTTGATTCACATAGAATCGCACCGTCATTTCTTTCCAGTTGACACAAGTTTGATTCATTTATGTTGGGAATTATATTTGAGTTGATAAGACAAAACAAGAATGAAACAAGGACTTAAAGGAAAAGGACCTAAATCGACAATAAGAGATTCTTCAAGCTGGTGGAGTATATTCTACAAAAGATGGAAGATATCAGAAGATACTAAAAGATATGCTCAAGAAGAATAAAGATAAAGATTAAAAGATTTAGTTTCCTTATTGTATTTATTATATTCTTTTGTAAGTCATGATCCCTCCCTATATTAACAGATCATAGACATAGGTTTATAAAATCCAGAAAAGTGTGTGCGTGTACACAAGAAGATGTAGACGTCTAGTATAGAGTTGGTGTAGCCTTAAGGTAATCAAGGTTTTCCTTGATCCCTGTTACAGTTCATTGATGTAACCGTATTGTTCTGATCAAATAATATTGGGCTGTGGTGAATGTTTGGTAAAACCTTGTTATGATAATATTGATTCTATGTTTGAATATTCTGCCTATGTTATCATTATCCTAGATTAAAGGTCTAAACAACCTAGAGCTACAACGATTTATAGGTTTTCACAATTGGTATGAGAGCCATGTGGCTCTCGATCTAGGATCTATAAGGTTTTAAAGAAACCCTAAAAACCCTAATTTTCAAGAAATTATGTGGTGAAAGTTTTATGGGGTTTTGAAGATTCAGTGCTATAATGATGCTTATAATCGTCCTCTCTACCTGTTTGGGTATGCAATACGATTGGTAAGCTTTGTTACTATTTATTTAGGTTTCTTTTTGATCCGTTGTGCTCTAACTGATCAAACCCTAGACAATTAGGGTTTATATTTTTTTATTTGGATCTAATGTGGTGTATACACGGCTTGGTATGAATTCATTCAAACTCTTTTAGGGTTTTCTTGATAAGCCGTGATTGTATAAAGTTGGGGTTTGCACTAATGGTATCTATGGTGGTCATGATTTGGAAGAGAAGGATGTTAATGTTATTCTTGATCATTATCGTGCTTAAATCAGAAGACATGGAAACTTTCAAGGCAATGATCTAGATCAGCTAGATTACAACTGGTAATAGGATAGTTACTACTGTTGGATTTGTATACAAAGTTAATGCTGTTAAAGAAGATTAATGCTGCTTGGATATAGTTTCTGCTATTTGTTTAAATTAGTGCTGCTCGACTCAGTTAATGCTGTTAGGGCTCAAGTACATACTTAATGTTGTCAAGGATAGTTAATACTGCTAATGTACTTTGTGCTGCCTAGTATGGAAGAACAGTAGTAAGTCATGGGTTAATACTGCTAGCGTTAAAAAGTAGTTACTACTGCTTGTGGTAAAAGCAGTTAGTTACTACTACTTGGTATTATAAAGTCAATACTACTTCCTATGTTAATACTGTTTGGGTTAAAGGAAGTTAGTACTGCTAGAAGCAATTACAACTGCTAGCTTTGTCCGATAAAAGAAGTTAGTACTGCTAGCTTGGACAGATATCGGATAACACACAATTAAGATTTTTGGTTTTTGGTTCTTAACTGAATTAAAGGCTCGTAGTTTTGTATTTATTGAAGATGTGGTTACGAAGAAGATTGTTTATCACTTATTTGACGGTGAAGTGGAATTATTTGGGTTTGTGTTTTATCATACCTTTTAGCAGGAGGTAACTTGTCCGTGCTTAGAAATGATGTGACGAAGAATTAACAAATCTAGCAAAGGTGTGTGATTTTTCTTATGGTGCTCAATGCTCACATTTTCTATCACTTTGGTTTGGTGTCTCATAGAAGATAAGGATTATTGTCAAGAGATCACAGTCTCCTTATACATCAGTTTTGGGTATACGTTCGAAGTCACATGGATAGTACAAGACATAAGACACAAGTTTGGGTTGTTCTACTTCTTCATCAAATTCGTTATACTCAGTTTTCTTCATCAGTAATCATTACATAGAGCCTACAGAATTGAAGATTCAAGAAATGGTAAACATATGGGTTTCAGGGGAAGCTTATTGATTAAATGTTTAACCATCTACATGCACCACTTGAGGGGAAGTGTTTCGTTACTACTGCTAGTTATTTATTACTACTGCTAGTTTGTGTTTCTACTGCTCAAAGTCATTTTTCGTATTATGCTTCATGGCGGGTATTTTGAGTATTGGAAGGCTGGATTAGTAGTTGTGGTATATGGTTGGTAGCTGTTATGATCCAAGTTGCATATCTACAGAAGACCCCTATTAGATGATTACAAAAAGGGGAAGAAGATTACAGGTTTATTGATTTGCAGCTTATTATATGTGGTGACATGATACAAAGGAAGCTTGGAAGTTTTGTTTCATTCAGGGAGATGATTACATCTCAACTTCTCTATTTAAGGGGAAGTTCGTACGCGACTTTGTTTGTTTTGTCATCATCAAATAGGGGAAGATTGTTGGGATTCTTGATTTGATGAGACAAAATGAATAAAAGAATGAAACAAAAGGATCAAAGTCGTCATTATAAAACTCTACAAGCTGGTGGAGAAATATGAAGATTTGGTCAAATATTCTACAGGATAATTAGGAAACATATTAATGTGGTTTAATGTAATTTAAATAGTTTCCTTATCTATTGATTAGCTTCCTTTGTAAGCCTTAATATCCCTCTATATAAAGGGTATTAGGTGTGTAGGTTCATATACATAGAGAAAAGATGTAAACACAGTAAAGGTGTGTGTGTGAGTGTCTAGGCGTCAAGTTCTCTAATGGATGCCAAGGGTTTGTTTGTTTTAGCCTCAAGAATCTATGATTCCTGTTACTAGTTAGAGTAACCGTTCTAGTGTTAATCGTCTAGAATTGGGGCTTAATGGAAATGTATGAATGGAAAATCTTGTTGAATATCTTTGTTCTTATTCCGCTTTGTTTTTATAACTTATGAACATTGATATTATCCTAGATAAAGGTCTAAACAACCTGAGCAACGATTCAATGATATTCAACGATATTATAGAATTAGGGCTTGATAAAAACGTCATGGAGGGCAATTTGGGTCATTGGAATACTTGGATTAGAAGTGTAATATTGGTTCGTAGTTGTGAATATCAAAGTTGCATCGGTTTGTTGTGACCGATTGTTTTAATGTTCGAGTTTGCATTGGATCATGAATGTATAAAGTGCTAAGAAGAAAAGTAAAAGAAATCATGAACTGGTTGTATCTTCGATTATATGGTGAAGAATGCAAAGTCAACAGCAGTGGGTCCGAAGAAAATATGGAAGAGATTTTATGTTGCTTGTTCGTTGGTGAAAAGCTATAAAGAAAGAACGAGGTTCTTTAGATTGTTTAAAAGAAAGATATGGCTGATTGGCTTGGTATGTTATTGGGATTTAATAAATATATATGTTTGTCATATTGCTGCTTCGAATGAATGTTTCTGCCTGTCAAGATATTTTAGTGGTTTTTTATTATTGACATTTAAATTTCAAAAGCCTTGTAATCTTTTTAAGTTAATGAAAATTTTAGTTTTTATGTTTATGCAAATCTGTCTCTTTTAATCTTTATGCAATTAAGATTATTTTTGTTTACAAGTCATTGCTATAAGCTGTTTAAAAGCTTCTTAAACTTGAAAAGTTATTTTCACAAGCTTATGTAGTTACTGTTACATTAACTCACCCCAAAAATACCACAACTTGTTTTATGGATGATAAGCCAATATTGGACGGGCTTATGGACAATACCAGCTTGTTTTAAACAAGCTGGAGCTTTATAGATAAACTCTAAGAGCAGTTTTACCCTTGTTTTGAGCAAAAGGAAAAGTAAGTTTTCATTTACATTTTTCTAGCTTATTTCTATTTGCTTACTTAGTGGTAAAGAACAAAGCTAGACTGGTTGCTCAAGGTCATACTCAAGAGGAAGGTATAGATTATGATGAAGTCTTTGCACCTGTTGCAAGGATAGAAGCCATAAGATTATTTCTGGCATATGCTTCCTTCAAAGATTTTGTAGTCTACCAAATGGATGTAAAAAGTGCTTTCTTATATGGAAAGATAGAAGAGGAGGTATATGTCTGTCAACCTCCTGGATTTGAAGACCCACACTTTCCAAACAAAGTTTACAAAGTAGAAAAGGCACTCTATGGACTACATCAGGCCCCAAGAGCATGGTATGAGACATTGTCAACTTACTTGCTGGACAATGGTTTTCACAGGGGACAAATTGACAAAACTTTGTTCATTAGAAGACATAAAGATGATATCCTGCTAGTTCAGGTTTATGTTGATGATATCATCTTTGGATCAACAAAGAAAGAAATGAGTACTGAATTTGAAAAGTTGATGCATGACAAATTTCAAATGAGTTCTATGGGAGAACTTTCTTTCTTTTTGGGACTTCAAGTTAAACAGAAGAGTGATGGGATCTTTATCAGCCAAGATAAATATGTGGCTGAGATTTTGAAGAAGTTTGATCTTGCCTCAATAAAGACAGCAAGCACTCCAATGGAGACAAACAAGCCATTAACAAAGGATGAAGAAGCTGAGAATGTGGATGTACATTTATATAGATCAATGATTGGATCATTGATGTACTTGACAGCTTCTAGACCAGACATTATGTTTGCTGTTTGTGCTTGTGCAAGGTTCCAAGTTACTCCAAAGACCTCACACCTTCATGCTGTGAAGAGGATCTTTAGGTACTTAAAAGGGCAACCCAAATTGGGCCTTTGGTATCCTAGAGATTCACCTTTTGACTTGGAAGCCTTTTCTGATAGTGACTATGCTGGAGCTAGTCTTGACAGGAAATCCACAACAGGAGGTTGTCAATTTCTTGGCAAGAGATTGATTTCATGGCAATGTAAGAAGCAGACTATAGTAGCCAACTCAACAACTGAAGCAGAATATGTGGCTGCTGCAAACTGCTGTGGACAGGTGTTATGGATCCAAAATCAGATGCTTGACTATGGATACAATCTCATGAACACCAACATCTACATTGATAATGAAAGTACAATCTGTATTGTAAAGAATCCAGTATCTCACTCCAAAACCAAGCACATTGAGATAAGGTACCATTTTATCAGAGATTCTTATGAGAAGAAGTTGATACAAGTGATCAAGATTCACACAGACAAAAATGTTGCTGATCTTCTCACCAAAGCTTTTGATGTTAGCAGGTTTAACTTTCTAATTGCTAGCATTGGTTTATTGAATCTCTGAGACTTATCAGTTGTTAATTTTTATTCATGGGTTATGCATAAATATGGATCCTCATGAATTCTCACATGTCTATCTAGTCTTTTCTAGTGTGCTTGTGATGAATAGAGGCATGTTCTTGTATAATTATTGAAGACAGAGTTAAAACTGCTAAGGAAAATGTTAATACTGCTAAGTATAATTAGTACTGCTAGTTATACTTACAACTGCATATTACAACTGTTAGTCATAATTAAAACTGCTAAACAAGAAAATACTTTGGAATGTGTATTTTTGGAATTGGACTAACATTTGCAGGATGAGCACATTGAAAAGATGGTATTGCATTAAAAGAAGGCTTCCAATTGTCTATAAGTGATGAAAAGAAGATGTGAAATCAATTACAAGTGGGTAATGAATCAAACCCAAGGCAATTCAAAAGAGGTCGGGACACCAAGATACCTCAGTCTAGTGGTCCCCCTAAGAAAGGTTGGTGATGAGGCTATCCATAAGGAGGTGGGTGACAGAATGGAAAGGTCTGCCACTACTGCTTCTAGCTCTGAAGCTGAGCAGGACAGTGGTAACATAAATTAAGACCCAATCCATGGCAACACTTAATGAATTAACTCATTAGGGAATTGATTCAGGTAGTGGTCCTAGGTGCCAAGATACCATATTGGGGGATGTAGATGCTCAAACTAGGTTTGAGACTACATCTAAACAGTCTAATGATCTACCTCTCTCAAAAGTTAACACATTTGGAAGTGGGTAGGACAGTATGAAAATTTTGGAATTGATGGAAATTGTACACAACTGTCTGCATTGGTGAGCTTAAAAGAATAGAGAGATTTGTGATTTAAAAACAGAAAGAGTGTTTTAGTGAGCAAAAAGAATTGAGAGATACTGTGAGCATAAAAATAGAAAGAGAGTTTGTGAGAATTAAATTTGATGATCAAAGTTATTTGTGGGATGAAATTGAAGTTAATGCTGGTAGTTCAAACTTATTGCTATTAGTCTCAGGTTAATACTGGTAATACAACTTAATGCTGCTAAGCATAAAGTTTCTACTATTGGTATACAATTAATGCTGTTAGGCTTAAATTAGTGCTGCCAGTATTTGTTTATGCTGCAAGGTTTAAGTTAATGTTGCTAGGCATCAATTACTGCTGCTAGTTCAAGTTCCTGCTGCTGAGGGTGATTCTATAAATACTTTGATTAAGGGTTTCACTTATTTCTTTATTCGATTTCATTTATTCAAACACTCTTTAAACATAAGCCCTAATTCAATTTCATCTTTGATCATTAAAATCATTATAATGTCGAGCCCTAAGTTTGCTTAAACGCACAATGTGGTCGCGTTTTTGGAGAAACATGCAGAGAGTGATGGGTTTGCAGAGATCATTGATTTTCTGAAAGCAAGTTCTGTTAGTTATGCATTAATAGTCAATCCAATCATCTACACCTCATGTATACAACAGATTTGGGCTACCACATAGGTCAAGATGGTTAATGGAGTGCGTCAGTTACAAGCCCTAATTGACAAAAAGAAGGTAATCATCATGGAGGCAAGTATTAGGAATGATCTTCACTTAGATGATGCAGAAGGTACTGATTGTCTGCCAAACACTACAATTTTTGAAGAACTGGCCAAAATAGGGTATGAAAAACCTTCTCAAAAGCTTACTTTTTATAAAGCTTTCTTTTCTCCGCAATGAAAGTTTATGATACATACCATTACACAAAGCCTTAGTGCGAAGTCCACAGCCTAGAATGAATTCAATAGCATAATGGCTTCTTGGATCATATGCTTAGCAACCAATAGAAAATTTAACCTATCTAAGTACATTTTTGATGCGATGGTTAAACACTTAGATGGAGGAGTTAAATTCCTGCTGTATCCTCGCTTTTTATAAGTTTTCATTAACCAACAGCTTGGAGACATGTCACATCACAAAAAGACTTTTGTTAATCCCTTCCACACAAAGAAAATATTTGCTAATATGAAGAGAGAGGGTAAGGATTTCTCTGGGAAAGTTACACCTTTGTTTGATAGTATGCTGGTTCAAGCTACTGAAGAAGTGGGTGAGGATTCAATTCCTCTAACTGATTCCACTCAGATACCCATTATTGATCAACCATCTACATCTTCTCAACCCAAGAAGAAACAAAAGTCTAGGAGAAAATAGAGGAAGGAGGCAGAGACTGCTCATGCTGAGACAGAGGAAGAGGAACATTTTAATACACCTTCCAATGATCCACTACCTAGTGGTGAGGATAGTATGCAACTTAATGAATTGATGGCTTTATGTACCCAATTGCAACAACAGGTTCTTGACTTAGAGAAGGCTAAATCTGATCAGGCTATTGAAATTGCTAGTCTCAAGAAGAGGGTTGATAAGCTTGAAAAAAGGAGACAATTAAGGATCATAGGGCTTACAAGATTCAAGAAACTTGGTACAGCCAGAAGAGTTAAATCCTCTAATGATGGTTTGGGTGCTCAGGAGGATGCATCCAAATAAGGGAGGAGTATTGAGGATATTGATGCAGATGCTGAGGTCACTCTAGTAAATGAACAACAGAATGAAGACCTAATGTTTGATAATGGAGTGTTGGATGATGATGAAGTGTTTGTGGATGTTGCTTCTAGTGGGAAGAATGAGCAGAGTACAAAGCTTGATGATAGTACTGCTGGTGAAGCAGTTACTACTGCTAGTGTTGAAGATAGTGCTGCTCCTACAATTCAAGTTTCTACTGCTGATATAGGAGAAGTTACTGCTGCTAAGATTGATGAACTAACTTTGGCTCAAACACTTATTGAAATCAAAGCAGCTAAGCCTAAAGTTGTTACTACTGCTGCTACAACAACAACAACTACAAGACCCAAGGGTAAAGGGGTAGTAGTACAGGAGCCAAGTGAGTTCAGAGTTCCACAAGAGTCACAACCTTCAATTTCTAAAGACAAAGGAAAAGGTATTATGGTTGAACCTGAAGTTCCTTTAAAAAGAAAAGATCAAATTGCTCTTGATGAACAAATTGCAAGAGATATTCAAGCTAAGTTGGATGCTGAGTTAGAAGAAGAACAGAAGCTAGCAAGGAAACAAGAAGAAGAAGCTAACATAGCATTGATTGAGTCATGGGAGAATACACAAGCTATGATGGAAGCTGATAGATTGCTGGCTGAAAGACTCTAATCAAAAGAAAGAGAGGAGTTAACAGATGAGGAAAAAGGAAAATTATTTATGGAACTGATGGAGAAGAGAAGAAAACATTTTGCTGCACTTAGAGCACAAGAAAAGAGAAACAGACCTCCTACCAAGGCACAAAAGAGAACTCAAATGTCTACTTATCTTAAGCACATGGGTGGATATACATTCAAATAGCTGAAGGGACAGAACTTTGATGAAATTCAAAAGTTGTTTGACAAGGAAATAAAGAGGGTAAATACCTTTGTGGCTATGGGTTCTGAGGAATAGGCAAGCAAAGAAAAGAAGGCAAAAGGTAGTAAGGAGACAGCTAAAGGCAACAGAAAGAAGATGCTTAGAAGAAAAAGAGTAGGAAAACAGCAACAACAAGAATCCTCAAAGAAACAAAAGATGGAGGAAGACAAAGAGTCTGATGAAGTTGAAGAAGTCAGTGAAGATGGTGAAGGAGAGTTATTGAAGCATTTGGTGATTTAAAAGGATGAAGATATAGCAATTGATGCTATACCACTTGCTACCAAACTACCAGTGATTGTTGATTACAAGCTTCATAAAGAAGGTATGCGGTACATTATCAGTTGATAAGACCAAATGGAAGCTCCAAGAGATACTCTTCAATGATAAGGATGCTACAAGGAATAGATAGAGAAGACTTAGAGGTTCTTTGGAGGATAGTAAAGGTAAAGCATAATGATACAAAGCCTGAAGATGAATTTGAAAGAATGTTATAGGGAGATTTGAAAGTCATGTTTGAACCAGACACAACAAGTGATGTATGGAGAATGTTACAAGGATACAGGGTGACCATTTGGAAGTTGATTGATTCATCTGGAGTTCACTTTATAAGGTTTGATAATCTCCACATCTTTATGTTAGTTGAAAAGAGATATCCCCTCACACTAATAACTATCACCAATATGTTAACCAAGAAACTTCAAACTGATCATCAAAATGAAATGTGCTATCAGTTGTTAAAGCTTATGGTAAAATAGCAGAAAGTTAAATGAAAGGTTTGAATGCATCCCTCCTGAGTATAATGAAGAATTTGTGATAAAGAAACTTGAAGATTCAGAAGCTAAACATCAAGTTTAGGGGAGGATTGTTGAGACTTGAAATACTTCAAGGATACTTAAGGTTTCTACTACACAGGTACATAATGGAAATTATACTAAGTAGTTAGTACTGTTAGTATAATTTAGTACTGCTAGAGTAAAGTTACAACTGTTAGCATAAAGATTAGTACTGCTAGTACTTACTTCTGCTTATGCTCAGTTAGTGCTGCTGGTTATAAAGATACAACTGTTGCTGACTTACAACTGCTTGAAGACTTACTACTGTTAAGAGGATAAAGACAGAGTAAAAAGATAAAGCATGTGTGAAAAACAAGAGTACCTATGAAGATAAGTATTAAAGATATATTTGTAAAAGATATGATTGTCTATAATTATAGAAATGATTATGATATGTTAGGAAGGTATTGTAAACCGTGTAGGACTCCTTAGTGTATAAAAGGAGGTCCTAGGGTATAGAAAAAGACATCAGTTCTCATAGCAGTTTTCAATAGAATTCTTAGAGCTTCAAGGTTTTGTAAACCCTAACACTAATTCAGAGTGTTCGTTAATATAATTAAGGCTGAAAGTTTTGTTACTGTTTCATTGTTTTCTATTCAGTTGTTATTATTCTTCTTAATATCAATACTTGATTCCACATATTATTTGATATTCAATAATCAAAGTTTCTGTCATAGTAGTTTTGGATTTATCTAAAGTTGCTAACCTTACATCAAGCTAAGGAGGACAAGATCGGTTTTAAGGACCATCATATCTAGTTTGAAGTTGTTCTGGATACTATACTCTTGCTAAGATTGCAATACAAACATGTATAACTGCTTCAAAACATCTTAAGTATGCAAGTTTCACATAAACCGAACAACTTGTTGTACTCAGGAACCGAAAAACTAAGTACATTAAGGAACCAAACAACTATAGCTATTAGGAATCGAACAACTTAGCTGTTAATAGGAACCAAACAACTGTAGTTGTTAGGAACCGAACAACTTAGTTGTTAGCAGGAACCGAACATCTGTAGGTAATAGGAACCGAACAACTCATTTGCTAATTGGAACCGAACAACTTGATTCTTAAGGAACCGAACAACGTGACTCTTAAGGAACCGAACAACTTGATTCTTAAGGAACCGAACAACGCGATTCTTAAGAAACCAAACAACTTGACTCTTAAGGAACCGAACAACATGATTCTTAAGGAACCAAACAACTTGATTCGTTTAGAACCCGAACAACTAGATTGCTTTTAGGAACCGAACAACTTTCCTCTTTAAGGAACCGATTGACTAGTTTATTAAGGAACCTAACAACAAGTTTTTTCCTTAGAAATCAGTTTTTGTTTCAAAGACCAAACACACTTAAGATCACATTTCTAATATAAAAGGCGATTTAAAAACTTAATTAGGGAGTTAGTTAAACTTGGTTAATTAAACACTCTAAAACAAGTTAAGTTGGCTTAAGTTATCATTTTTAAATGGATAGATCTTAATAAGTGCAAAAAGTCTTAAAGTTACTAATTCTTAAGAAACATTCACATCATGACTCAACTTTACGTGCTCACTCACTAGGTCTCTATAGTATATTATATAAAATTGATTGTACATAAACTATATTGATCCTATCTTAGCAGATACATGGACAACACAAGAGCTCAGCAAAAGGCACTGGATGATGAATTAGTCGCCCCTGTTGACCGTCTTAAGATAGGGAAAAGCAATCTTCGACTAAGCTTAATTCTCAAATCTAAGGAACCTACTCTTAAAGTGGCATTAGATGCTCTCAAACTCACTCCATTCTACAATGCATTTGAGATCTCTGCTGATGTACCAGAAATATACATGCACGAGTTCTAGGTCACTGTCTCCAGACATCATTCTTCACTTCATTTCAAGTTGAATGGCAAAAGTCATACTATTAACGTTGATAACTTCAGAGATATGCTCAAGATTTTCCCTAAACTCCCTGGTCATATATTTGAAGAACCACCACTTGAAGAGGAGATTCTATCTTTCATTAGATACCTTGGACACACTTGTGAGTTCAAGTTTTTATCCGATGTCAACGTCAATCACATGCATCAACCATGGAGATCGTTTGCTGCCATAATCAACAAGTGTCTGAGTGGAAAAACTGCTGCTCTGGAAAGTCTTCGCTTGTCACGTGCTCAAATTCTTTGGGGAATGTATCATAACAAGACTGTTGACTGTGTGTACTTGTTGTGGGAAGATTTGGTGTACCAAGTAGAGAATAAGAATTCTAAGAAGAACAATGACATGTATTATCCACGATTCACCAAAGTCATTATAGACTACTTCATGGAAAAGGATCAGGCAATACCAAGGAGAAACAAGATGTTTTGGCACTATACTAGGGATGACTTCATGTTCCCCACTATAAGGGTCATTTCTAAATATCAGGACACACAGGTATACGGTGCTATTCTCCCTCATCACTTGACCAACCAAGCAATGCTGGAGTCCAAAGCCTACATGACTTACCATGCTTATGCTACTGGTGAAAAGACTCCAAAACCAAAATCTACAAAGAAGAAAGCTAATTCTAAATCATCTCCCAAGATGAAGCTTACTCAAGCTTCTAAAGGAAAAAGAATCAAGACCGTTGCAAAGGGAGATAAACCTGCCAAGAAGAAATAATCTGTAACAAAGTCAAAAGGTTTAACAGTGCTATCTGAGGTTGCTTTGACTGAAGCTAAACAAATAAAGCTAGCAACTAAAAAAGCCTAATACAAACTTATAGCTCTCACGTCAGCAGCTCAAGTGTAGATGAAGGAACTGATAGTATACTAGGGGTTCCCGATGTACCGACTTATAAATCTGATGATGAGCAAATCTCTTAGAAGTCAAGTGAAGAAGAAGATGATGAGGAAGTGAATGTGAGTAAAGACAATGATGATGATGTTGACAATGATGATGAAGTTGATAAAGATGATGAAGATGACAATGCTGATAATCAAGATGATGAAATTCTAGATGATGCAAATCAAGATGATGATGATGAGCAAACTAATTCAGATAACGATAGTGATGACTTTGTTCACCCCAAGCTTTCCACTCATGATGATGAAGCAAGACAAGATGATGAAGTAAATGAAGAAGACAGTGATGAAGAAAGTGATGATGAAAGTAATGAAGACAATGATGAAGAAGTTCAAGGTGCGAATGTTGAGGAAGAGGAGATGGATGAAGAGGCGACACATGAAGAGGATAAAGCGAATAAACTATACAGGGACGTGAACATTAATCTAGAGGGAAGAGACACTGTGATGACAGATGCTCCACTACCTAATGTTTAAGGAACTCAGGTAACGGAAGATACTCATGTGATAATCACCGCTCTGATCAATCCTAAAGGTCAACAGCAGAGTTCTTCTGTGTCATCTGGCTTCGTTTCTAACATGCTCAACCCCAGCCCAGATATAGGTATTGACATAATATTTACTTCTAACACTGAGGCAACTTTAGTGGTAGATGTTTTGGTCACCACTATTGCTGAGCCACCTCTTTTGTCTGCAACAACTCTTCCACCCACTCCTCTCATCACACATCTGCAACAAACACCAGTACCCACACCAGCAACTGTTCCAAGCTCCTCACTACAACATCTTCCCAACTTTGTCTCTTTATTCGGGTTTGACCATAGACTAAAAACTTTGGAAACCGACTTCTCTGAGTTCAAGCAAACGAACCAATTTGCTGAAGCAGTTTCTTCCATTCCCGGCATTGTTGATGCGTACCTTGCCAACAAGATGCATGAAGCCGTCAAAACTGCTATTCAGTTACAATCTGAAAGACTCAGAGATGAAGACCAAGCTGAAAATGCAGACCTCCTCAACAAACTCAATGATAACATTAAGAAAATAATCAAGGATCAAGTCAAGGAACAAGTTAAAGCTCAAGTCTTAAAGAATTTGCCAAAAATTAAGAAGATAGTAAATGAACAACTCGAAGCTGAGGTTATGACTCGTTCATCCACTGAATCCAAGACATCTCTTGCTATAGCTGCCAACCTATCTGAATTAGAGCTGAAGAAGATTCTCATAGACAAGATGGAGAGCAATAAGTCAATCTACAGATCTGATGAACAAAAGAATCTCTACAAAGCACTGGTTGACGCTTACGAATGTGACAAGCTCATACTTGACACTTATGGAGATATTATTTTGTTTAAAAGACATAGAGATGATGCGGATAAAGACGAAGAACCCTCTGATGGATCAAACCGGGGGTCCAAGAGAAGACGAGCTAGAAAATAACCAGAGTCAACCAGTGCACCAAAGGAAAAGACATCCAAGACATCTGGCAAGTCATATGAAGAGTCCAAATCAAAACATAAGACTACTGGCGAATCTGCTCAAACAGGGGAGCCTATGCACACTACCAAAGATTTAGAAGAACCCGCACATTAGGAGTTTAAAACAGGAGTTACTAAAGATAAACCTAATAAAGAAACCCCTCAGTTCCCTGATTGGTTTCAGAGACCAACAAAACTTCCTTCTCCCAATCGTGATTGGAACAAGACTTTGCCTGATGCTCATGGACCTGTTCAACCTTGGCTAAGCTCTTTGGCCTAGAAGGAAGATCTGAGAGAATCATTTAATGAGCTGATAGACACTCCTCTTGACTTCTTAGCATTCATGATGAACCGACTTAAGGTTGATACTTTAACTCCAGAACTATTAACCGGTCTAACATTTGAGCTGATGAAAGGATCATGCAAGAGTTTAGTAGAGCTCGAATACCTCTTTGAAGAAGTCTACAAGGCAACCACTGAACAGTTAGACTGGAACAACCCTGAAGGTCAGCAATATCCACATGATCTGCGAAAGCCACTACCATTAATACCCAATTCTCGAGGTCATCGTATCATACCTTTTGATTACTTCATCAACAACGACTTAGAGTATCTAAGTGGTGGTGTCTCAAGTCGAAAATATACAACTTCTGTGATGAAGACCAAGGCTGCAGATTACGGGCACATTAAATGGATTGAATATTTGGTCCCTAACAGAATGTGAAGTCAAGTGCCGGTTAGCTATGACAAACATGCACTCTGGGGAATTTCACATTGGGGGCGAAAAGGACAACAATTCTATGCATTTACTGCCAACAGGGAATCTGCTCGTGATGTCTACTCCAAATGCATAATCATTGCTGTCACAAAGCTTGAAATAGTCGACTGGCATAACTACAAGCATCTTGATTGGATCACTGTTCATAAGGATGATGACAAGCTATACAAATTCAAGGAAGGCAATTTCAACAGGCTTCGCATTCAAGACATCGAAGACATGCTGCTTCTTCTTGTTCAAGGAAAGTTGATAAACCTCATAGTTGAAGAACGCTTAGCCTTTAATGTCTCCTTAAGAATGTTCACAAGAAGCGTTGTCATCCAAAGGCGTGTGGAAGATCTTCAATTAGGTGTCGAAAGTTACCAAAAGAAGCTCAACCTCACTAAGCCGGATACGTACAGACCAGATCTTAAAAGAAGTGAAGCTTACATATCATACTCCAATCCCAGAGGTTTCATTTACCATAACAAAGACAAAAAGAACAGACTGATGCGTATTGATGAACTACACAAGTTCAGTGACGGTACACTCAATGACGTTCGGACTGCTTTTAATGATCGTCTAAAGGGAATTCAGATGGAGTATTTGCCACAGATATCTAAAGACAAAGTGACAAAGACAAAGCAGGAGCTATGATCCAGGCAATTAACAAACAGCTAAAGACAAGGAAGATTATGCGGAGTTTGGAGAAATTTGTTGATGGGAGACCGTACGAGGGAGACTTTCGGCTGCTGTAAAGGACCATATGATTTATCATATGATGTCCTCATCATAACAGGTTAAACCTTGTACGTAATAAATAACTTGTGACATTTGAATATATGTAGTGTAGACTTTATGGTGATAATAAGTAGTGCTTGAGTACAAAATTTTCAAGAATTTCTTAATAAATTCAAAAAAATTCAAAATTATTGTACTCAGCACTGTCTTATAAACCCTTAAAAATTAAGGGGGAGCATTAAAATGTTCCTGTTAGATATTATGTAACATTTTATCCCCGGATGTTTAATCAGTTAATATCCAAAATATCAAGGGATTAACATTTTGGATAAGAGGAGAAAATGTGATTAAACTGAATCTAATTTGTATTGAAATGTGATCAGATAAAATGGACTTAATGTACTCCACACTTAGCATGTACTACAACTACGGTGCACATGTTAAGGGGGAGCTTTTAGTGATGATGAAAAACTTTCAAAGTGTAAATCTTTTGATATTTATATTAAACACTTTGATTGAAATTTTCAATGATTTTGGTTTTGATTGAGATGGAATACCCAAAAAACCGACCATGTACTTAAATTCATAGAGTTATAAGGTGGTTAGACATAGGTATTCAAATCCTATGATCCAGCCCGAACCGAAGGGATCTACCCAGGGATATCCACTAGATAGTGTAGAAGTCCTTAGGTATGATACAAAAGGAGAAAAAGTGAGAATCAGGAATAATGCCGACTGAGATGGAGCTAACACTGGAATAAACCTAACAAGGTGTTAGTTATGAAGTCTCGGTAAGCGTTGAAGGGGTTGAAGAATGAAAAAGAAATGTAAGGATAAAGGGTGAAAAGAAAGAAGCCCTTCATACACTTAGGCAGAAACCGAGTCAATACATAATCTGTCAAAAACACTAAGTTGTTTTTTGACATTGAAGATAGTCATAGACCCAGTGACGCTATGCACAACCCTCCCTAGCCACTCAAGGTCTCTCAACAGACTCTTGTTTCATTTATCATGGAGATTACACGCATTTCTATCAACTTTCTCACTCCGAGTTCGTTGATATGGAAAAGGTGGCAGTTTGCTCCAGCCTCCGATCACTAAAATCAAAGTTCACTAGTGAGTCTAGAGCCAAAAGAGATCATCTATAAATCTCATTAGGACAATTGTCAAAATTATGATTGCTATCTCACACAATGGAAATAACGAGAAATATATTAAGAGTCCTATGCATTATCCTTGTGATTTTGCTAGAACATCCGAGTGATATAATTCACAGTGAAGATGGAAATCCTGCTTGAGCCAACATCAAACAAGCTCATGGTAGGTAACTTGTGCGATTCTATACGAATCAAACTTGTGACAACAGGAAAGAAATGATGGTGCGATTGTATAAGAATCAAACTTGTTCTAGGTTATGAATTGACGATTGATGATGAAATTTTAAAATGATTAACACTCTCGATGTGTCACAAAATCACTTTAGCAAGTGACACGTTGATTGATTTTCAAATCGATTCTTATATTTCAATCGGTGAGATAGTAACTCACTGGTTTACTCTTACCGTGATGTTTGCTTTGAGACGTTCCTGTAATGAGAACATGCTGAGTTTGATGAATCTAATGCAAATGTGTTAGAAAGATTCTATACTTTAGCTGGAAATCCTGTCAAGGAGACTCTTCTTAAATTGAATCTACCTGATCACAGGTTGATCCTCAAGGATTAAAAGGTTACTCCAACCAAACACGGGCGAATGACAAAGCCATATTCGTCCCCTCGCTTTATTGATAACTGTTTTAATATAAGATACTTAAAGATGAAGGTGAAGGTACCTGGTTCTAGCTGACTCACAGATTCATAGCTACATGCTCATACTCGACCGACAAACATAAAGACATCATGAAAGCTCAAGTACATGTTTCAAGACTTCCGTTACTCTAATACCGTACATCTTTCTTGAAGTGACAAAGTATTAAAGTCAAAGAATTTCAAATAAGTTTTTGTCACTCTGATACCGAACGTCTTTCTTGAAGTGACAAAGTGTTAAAGTTAAAGTATTTCAAGAAAGATGCAACATTAAAGCTTTTCAAGTCAACAAATCAAGAAAGGTATGAGCATGTCGGTTTAGAAGTCACAAGTTCACAAGATGACAAAGTTTACAAGATGGCGAAACAAGATTATGCTTGGTTGATGATCTCAAGGTGCTCAAAATCACATTCAAGTCAAGATAAAGGAATAAGCTCAAACCTAAAAGTCAATGATCACTACATCAAATCACAAGCAATGATTGAAGTTGAACGAGCTCAAGACTAAAGATCAAGCATAGTATGCTAGGTTTAAGTTTTGTAAAATAGAGCGACCTCCCTTAGGGGGAGATTTTTAGGAACACGAAAGTGTCGGTCGCTTCCATAGATAACAGTCGTTAGCTCGTCAAGTAATTTTTAGAAACTTACATAGTTAGTTAACAAAGGCCCATGGATTAATCCATGCAAGCCCAAGCCCACATGTCATTTGTAAGTATAAATACACCTCTCCATGCCTTGGAGAGGTGGTTGGTTGGTTGTATGTTTCACATAGTAATGCATTTCATGTTCTTTTTTTTCTCTCTCTAAAATACTTCCTTCCTTCCCCTTTTCTCTCTCTAGTTCTTGTTGTTAAAAGATATATAATATTCTATAAGCTTCGCCACCTTATCATTAATAATATTCATCTAAGCATCTTGGAACTCTTCAATCTGCTCCTTCAACTGCTCGTATCCTGAAACCTGATCGCGGAGGCTGGAACATGTAGTCTCCAGCGCATGCACCTGCCGTGACAAAAGTATAAACATATAAGAAAATATAGAAAAGAATATGCAAGAAATATAAGTTGCGGGATGCATACCTGATCTACAAGGCCATCATTCTGAGACTTAAGGGAAGACACAACAACATTCAAATCCTTAAGCTTAAGATCCTTGGCAGAAACCGAAGATTGAAGCTCTATGACTTTCCCATAAAGAGAATCCTTTTCATTCTCAAGAGCCATATTCCTCTGCTTCAGAGCATCTATTTCATCAACATGCATTTTCTCTGTGGCCTCAGCGGTAGAAACCTGAGCACGGAGACAAGCGGCCTCCGCAGCTTCAGTTTCCTTCAGCAGTAGTTGAGCCTTCAAGTTCTCAACTTCATTATCTCTAGCCTTCAACAAACCAGCTTGTTTCTCGCACTCAGATTCCAACCTCTTCCTCTTACTAAGACACTACTCGGTCCGCATTCTAACCTCCGCATTTAGGCAAGCTTGACGAGCGGTCCTAACATTGAACTTCGTAAACAAATGATGATAGTCCATTTCACAGATCTGGGAGAACAATGTAGGAGGAGCCAAGTGGTCAACAAATTCCCGGGAAACATCAGAATCATCCAAGAGGGAGTCATTTAACACATTCCATAGCGGAACAAAAACTTGGTGGAGAGTCTCAACATTCAACTCTAGAGAGCCCATCGAAAGATCTTGTTTAGCGGAATAAGAGGGACCCATAGCATCTGCTTTTACTGTCTTCGTGGAGTCAGGATCATGAAACATAGAAGCATGAACCAAAGAAGTAATCTTGGTACCCATATCCGGAACCGAAACAGAAGGATCATTGACAACATGAGAGGTGACAACAGCCTCGGTCATCACCGGAGGAACGACAGCAAACCTGATAATAGAATCACCTTTAGCTCCAGAAGCATTTGTACTAGAGTGGTGGGAAGAATCTGAAGAAATAACAAACCTTTTAGATGCACCAATAGTATAGAGGTTGACTTTAGTAATAGAATCAGTAGGGGCATCACTTTCACGCTTTGGCGTGGCAGATACCGAAGAAGTAACTAAAGGCAGGGTCGCCACAGCTATGACACCAACCTCAACATTCAAAATGCTACTGGCCAATAACTCTTTAAGGACAGACGAAGATTCACCGCCAGTAGCAGCCCTACTAGAAGTTTCTTAACCCCCCCTTAGTTTCTTGGGAGGGTAGGAAGAACCACTAGCATCCATAACCACTGGCCTTTTCTTGCGTGGGCGCTTGGGCCTCTCAGCGACCACATTCTCATCAACAATAATCTTAACCCCCGTGACTAATTCAGTCTCAGCATCTTGACCACCACCGGTAGCGAAATCCCCCTGATCCGCACTACCACCTTTGTCAAATAACTTATCCATACTTGCCTCCAACTCATTTTCAGCACGGGATGAGGCAAACCGGTAGGAGCGGAACTACACGCCCTACGGTGGAATCCATAAGTTTTTCTTCCCCCTCAGCACGTTCCCTTTCAACAACCCTCACCTTAGTAGGATCCACAACTTAGATAAAAGCAAACAAGTCCATATCTGCATAAACAAATAAATAAGTTAAAAAGAGGGTCAAAAAAATTACAAGGTGAACAATGTATAATAACAAATACCCACCCGTTCCGTCTTCATGAAGAAAACTCAGATAAGTATCCTCATCCATAGTATAGTTATGACTCATTCCAACCAAACAAAGGAAGGGCTCCGAAAATTTCCAGAACGGAGCCGGATTTGCAACAAGGACAACATAATCGTCCGCATTAAACTCAGTTGATTTTAGAAAAGGGTCTCTAGAGATGTTCTTATCGGTATGCTACAGAAAAGAAGCCATACAAGCAAAGGAGTCAACCCAGAAGAGATGGTCATTCCAGTGTTTAAGTGAGTCTAGAGGTTTGGTATAACATACGGCGTCACTATCAGGACGCTTACTAAAATACATCCACCCCTTGTTTTTAGAATTTATGTAAAAACAACGGAACAACCCAACCATTGGTTCAATACTATGAACACGACACAAGATCTCGAAGTGAGAAACTTTGGCTGCCGTAATAACTAAAAGTTGGGACAGATTGATGCGATAATGCCTAAGCACATTAAATAGGAAAGTAGAAAGAGGTAATTGGAAGTTGGCATACTCTAAGAATCTGGTATAAACACCAATTTTCCTAGCGGGTATTTCGTGTATTGTTTGGTTAGGACTAGGCAATTTCGGATGATCATCATCAGGAAAATGAAACTTATGACAAAAAAAGTCAAGAACTTTCTGAGTAAGAACAGACTTAATATCTGTAATATTGCTCATGATAAAAATAAGAAAGGATCAAAGCCTATAACCTAAAAGTCTAAAAGTTCTTTGAGGAAGGGCACGACGCAGAGGAAACAGTTAAAAAAGCTCGAAGAATTTTTAACAATGGCGATAATGGTGAAAGAAGAGGAAAAGGAAACAGTGAAAACTGAATCGGGTATTTATACCCATGGTATATTTAATTCAAATTAATCTCAGATGGGTACACATGTCTATGACGTCCGAATCAACAGATAGGACTGAAAGTAAAAATAGTAATGACAGTTAGACAAGTGGACCAAACAATCAAATCAGTCAGAAGACAAAAGGCCAAGAAGAGTCCACGTCTCACACGTTTCAACTAACAGGTACAACGAAACGTCATGAAAAAGCAAATAGCCGCGAAAGAAGCAAATGGCCGCGGAAGAAGCAAATGGCCGCAAAAGAAGCAAATAGCCGCGGAAGAAGCAAATAGCCACGGAAGAAGAAAATGGCTATGAAAGAAGCAGAACTATCGCGAAACCTTAGTCTAGTAACATTTACTGCACACAACAAGCAACGCTTCACGCAATAAACGAACTAGACTAGGGGGACTTGTTGACGTATAGTACGAATAACAGGCTCATCGGGCTTAATTCGTACTATACACATTTGGGCCCAGGCCTAACACGACAAAACATACGAGCTGCGACTAAGCCCAGAGACAAACTGGCTACGGCCCGGATGTCTCAAGACGCACGCAGACAAAATACTTCCTCAACACGTATGCAGAAGGTGGTCTGTGTCCGCAACCACGATTACAAGCGGATCCTTGCGCGAAAAGGGTCCCACTCTGGCCACTAACAATCATAAGCGAAATACTAGGAAAACCTAGTATTGGGCTCACCTATAAAAGGGGGTCTCTGACACCCCAAAAGGTATGATTTTCTGATTTATATTTACACACATATGCTCTGACATTCCCTGACAACATGGTTTCTTACTATTACGTCGGAGCTTAATCGTGGGGTCTGTCCCCACGGTAAGGCTAACAGTTTACTCTCATTTGTGCAGGAAATCACCCTATCACTTGGTTTAGTACAAGATTCAATCCACCAACAACTTGTTGGCCCAACCTAATAAGCATTCTCAATCCATCTCATACCCCGTCACACTTTTTTTACTAACAAGGTACAATGTTAAACTTGCAGGTTTTAATCAAGTTAAACATAAATAATTATAAAAAATGACAAGGATGAAAAAACTATATTAACTTCAACAACATGAATTAAAAGCAAACATATAAAGACAACCTCCAAATTAAACTCACTCTACATTCTACAACACAAATGATAAAATATATATTGAAAACACCGTATATATCTGTATGTCTAAGTTTATAATTTCTAGTGGCTGGGCTTGGTAAGGGCACCAGACAGATTCAAAATTCAATTAATATATTGACCATTTGAACTCCTTTTTTAACACACCGCCCATCTGTTCATTTTTACACGTGCATACCCTGCCCGTAAACATACTTGAGACTATACGTTTGGCCCATAAACTTACTTGAGACCATACGTTTAGAGATTTGATTCCTGGTGCTCATCTTTAATTTTCATTTTTTCGTTCAAGTCTTCTTTACATGTCATCTTGGTTTTTATTTAGTATAACATGAGTTAATTCATGTGGCTTTTTTACCTTTTCGTTTTGATTATTTATTTTACATTTGACCAACATAACAGTTAAATGTATACCTATATTGAAAATGGGTTTTAATAATTATACCCGAGCCCATTTCGAATACTAAATACTTGTTTTCAGGTTACCATAACCATTCAGATTCCACAAAATGTATTATATCTCTATTGACTTTTCTTTATTTATTTATTATTATTATTTTATTATTATTATTATTTTTGATTAAAAATTCATAGGATTTACAAAAAATTAGAGGGGAGCCGAGATACTATCTGAGCACCCACTCCTTTAGCAATGGCGAAACTAATCCTATTAAAAATATGAATAGCCGTACGTGCCCTAATGTCCTGAGTTATAGAGAAATTCTAGATGTGCTTCAGCAAGGTAACCGCGTCTGCCTCTAATTCTCCCAAAGATGAGAAAGAGAATAGGAGAAACCCATATCCAATAGCAGCACATCTATCCATATACTTACCGCGTTTACGTTGTGCAATATCAATTACGGCCCAACCGGGTACGAAATCAACCATCTCGATTTGCGTCAAAGGTGAAAATCCAGTCAAATCCGCACACACATCAAGTCCTCCATCCCACGAATAAAGTAACATATCTGCTGGACGTAATGGTTTGTCACGCCCCCATCCAACCTAATATCAACTTCCTTACCAGCTAAAATCCCAAAACGATAACATATGTCGACAAGGGTATCATGCACAACGTTATGATGATGTTTAATACCAATAATCCTAGCACACGATACAGCATGGTCTCTATAAATATCCCCAACAAAAACCCTTGAAAAAGCTGAGCAAGGGTTCGAACCAGAAAATAAGGGGATACCTAAACGATAACACAAAACACAACGATAAGTCTTACCGTTCATAGTTTGTCCCAACCCAGAAATAGGGACCATCCTAAGCCAGTCAGAGGTATGATCCTCCCTTTGAGAAGTCCACAAGACCATCTGTCTAGGAGATAAAGAAAATGTGGACTCTGCATTTTTAGTAACCCGTGTGAAATATATATCTGCCATTTTCTTCATGAGTTTGGGGGCAGCGATCTTACTTGGATTACTCAAAAGGTCAGTCTCCATAGATGTATTAAACACAAATAAGGCATCATCAAAAATAGGCCCGGGAGAAACAATACCAGTATGCCAAAGGAGCTTAGTCTGCAAGTCAGCAGACTATAACCGAGGAGCTTATTATTATTATTATTATTATTATTATTATTATCTTGTTTTGAATTCATATTTATGTTATACATCAGCATTATTTACATATCCCCTATAGTGAAAAACTGTTATCTCATATGATTAGCACCATGAATATTTTTTTATTTGCATTGTTTTCTTATTGACATTATACTATCTTGTGCAAGTTTTATTAAGTTTTGATATGTATGTATGCAGTTGACTTGCCAACTTTTAAAGCAAAGCTATTGGAGTTTAACATCTTTGTTTGGAAGGAGCCTCATGGTTTACGAACAAGGATTCATGGGGTGCTTATAAAGTACATATTGCCATCGATAAATTACACACGCATTATGTCGTGCGGGGCACTCTTTCGTTTTCTGATGTTGTCAATAAGATTGAGCGATCTCTTGGGCTGCCTCCTAAAGGTTACAAACTAACCTACGAGCAACCCCAAACATTAGTTTATAATTTGCTCAAGACAGATCGTGATTGGCACTATGCGGTTGAATATTCCAAGGTGAGAGGTTATTTTGTGTGTTTGGACATGAAGACCGATGCTCCTGACATTGTTACCCGTATAGCTGCTTATGATGAGTATGCCTATGATTATGAGGATGCTTAACTGTGCTCCTTATGGTGAGCATGCGTTTTCTTGTCCTTCTAATAAGGCTTCTGATAAGTATGCTTCTGAGTATCTTTCTGATAAGGATGCTTATGCGTACCGTGTGGCGATGCTGAATATAAGTTGAATATGTCGTTTCTAAAACCTAGATTTTATGCATGGTTGTTGGTTGTTGTTGTTTTTTTAATTTGCACATTCATTATTTTTGGTTATGAACTTTGTTAGTAGAACCATGTAGTATTTGTTTAAAGTTTCTAGTATTGGATGTGGTTCCTTTTTGAACGGTAATTTTATTAACACTCTAGCAAGATGCTAGAGGAAAGAAAGGAAAAGAATTATGCAACAACATGCCTCTATTCATCACAAGCACACTAGAAAATACTAGATAGACATGTGAGAATTCATGATGGATCCCATATTTTATTGTCATAATAACCCATGAATAAAAGTTAAACACTGTGAACCAAGACCATTATCTTTCTTTAAAAACATTACTTCAAAAGATGAAGCATTCAACATCAGGTATTCAACATGCTTTACCTGCAGATGTTAGTTCATAGCCAAATATACAAAATCCAAAACATTTTCTTCTTGACAACATTAACTATGACTAACTATTTTAACAAGCAGTCTTATGTATAACTAACAAGTGTTAATTACACTTAGCAGTATTAATTGAGAAAACTAATCTAGTATTAATCTTTACAAAACAGTATAAAAACATAAAGAGATATAGACAGTTAAGGATTCAACATTCCAATACTTGAGACCAAGTATTGAAATCTGCCTGCATCAAACCTTTTGTAAGAAGATCTGCAACATTAAATCAGTATGAATTTTTAAACGCATTTGTATTAACTTTTCGTGTTGCAATTTCTTATAGAAATGATGCCTAATCTCTTTATGGTTATGTTTTAGAATGTTGAAACAGGATTTTCAATAATGCAGATAGTACTGTTATTGTTAATATTAATGATAGTGTGCATAAAATTGTACCTATAATCTAGCAATTAGTTTTGAATCCAGAGTACTTCTCCACAGCAACTAGCAGCAGCCACATATTCAGCTTTAGTTGTAGAAGTGGCAACCACAGTTTGCTTCTTACACTGCCAAGATATCAACCTGTTTCCTAAAAACTGACAACCTCCAGTTGTAGACTTCCTATCTTGAGGTGCTCCAGCATAGTCACTATCAGTATAAGCAACCAGTTCAAATGGAGAATCCCTAGAATACCAAAGGCCTAAAGTTGGTTTGCCTTTCAAATATCTAAAAATCCTCTTGACTGCTAAGAGATGTGATGTCTTAGGAGTAACTTGAAATCTAGCACATGCACATACTACAAACATGATATCTGGTCTAGATGCAGTGAGATACATCAAAGACCCAATCATAGATCTATAGAGATGTAAACATGATATCTAGCACATACACATACTGCAAACATGATATCTGCTCTGATACCACTTGTTGATCCCAAACCTAGATCGATTCCTTAGGTTGTCTTAGGTTAAATTACCTTGGATAAATCCAAAAATAACTTGTTGTAGAAACTTTGTATGTATATTAAAGTGTATGCGGAATCTACACCTTAATACTCTAGAAGTAAAATCAATGAAACAGTAATCTTGAACAACAAAGATATAACCAAACGCTCCAATATTATTAGATTAATAATACGAGTACTCTTAACTTAGTACTGGGGTTTACAACCTTGAAGCTTTTCTCAATCGACTTTGACAACTATGAAAACTGATAATGATACGACTGCGTGTTTTGTGATATCTCAACTAATGCCCTAGAGCCTCCTTTTATAGACTAAGGAGTCCTAGTCGGCTTACAATATATTCCTAAGATATCTCAATCTTTTCTAAACATAAACGTAATCTTCTAAATAAATACATTATGTATATCTTGTACATAAATATCTCAACACTTATCTTCACACGCATTCTTGTTCTCCAAACAATCTTTATCTCTTTAATTCGTCTTTATCCTCTTGACAGTAGAAAGTCTTCAAACAATTGTAATCTTTCCACCAGCAGCACTAATAAACATAAGCAGTAGTAACATTAGTACTAGCAGTACTAATATACACTAACAGTAGTAACTTGTACTAGCAGTCTTAACTTTTACTACTAGCAACACTAACTACTTAGCTTATATTTTAGTCTTCAACACTGAGCAGTCTTAACTTCAACGAACAACAGTAACTTTATGCTATCAGTACTAAATTATACTAACAGTAGTAACTAGTAGTGGTAACATTATACTACCAGTACTAACCACTTAGCATAATTTCCATTATGTACCTGAGCAGCAGTAACTTCTAAGAATCCATGAAGTCTTTTAAGTCCCAACACTAGTTCACAAGTTTGATCCATGTAGGATCTCACAAGTCACCTATCGCAGAGCTTGTTTGATGTTGGCTCTGGAAGGATTTCCATCGTCACTATGAATACTTAAGTATCACTCTGATGTTCTGGAAATATCACAAGGATAATGCGAGGACTCTTAAGATATTTCTTGTTTTCACAGTGTTGAAAAACAAGTATATTTTGGATTAGTGTCCTAATAAGATTTATGGATGATCTCTTTTATGGCTCTAGGCTCGATAGTGCACTTTTGGTTTTAGTAGGCTGGAGCAGACTGCCACCTTTTCAATACCAACTAACTCGGAGTGAGAGAGTTGATAGAAAATGTGTTTAATCTCCGTGAGAAATGAAACAAGAGTCTTTTGAGAGACCTTGAGTGGCTAGGAAGGGTTGTGCATTGCATCACTAGGTCCATGATGTCTATCTTTAATACCAGACAACAGCTTAGTGTTTCTGATAGCATATGTATTGACCCAGTTTCTACGTGCGTGTATGGAGGGCTTCTTTCTTTACACCCTTTATCCTTACATTTCTTTTTAATTCTTCAACCCTTCAACGCTTACCAAGACTTCATCACTAGCACCTTGTTGGGTTTGTTCCAGTACTAGCTCTGTCTTAGTCGGCATTATTCCCCTTTTCTCACTTTTACTCCTTTTGTATCATACCTAAGGACTTCTATTCTATCTAATGGAATGTCCTTAGGTAGATTCCTCCAGTTTTGGCTGGATCATGGGAACGAATACCTATACTTAACTACCTTATAACTTTGATACAATTAAGTACATGGTTGTTCTTTTGGTATTGTTCTCATTGCCTTAAAACCCTTTGAAAAACTCAATCAAGGTACATGTGATATATATCAAAACAGTTGTACTTTGATAGTTTTTACTTTTCAGAAATGCTCCCCATCAACAAATGCATCGATAACCGAAATTGTTTAGCATGGTGAGAGAGGAGTCTGCACTTGAGTCTTTACTGATAATTTATTACAAGTTTTATATTTTTAATCACATTTTCTCCCCTTATCAAAAATATCAAATCTCTTGATATTTTGGATATCAATTGATTTAAAATAAGTGTCTGGGGAGAAAAAATATTCTAATTATTAGCAAGCCTTATTAGGAACATTTTAGTGCTCCCCCTTAATTTATGAGGGGTAAATATATATATATATATATATATATATATATATATATATATATATATATAGAGAGAGAGAGAGAGAGTTGAGTACATTAATTAGAAAGATTTTGAATATACTAAGAAATTCTTGAAAATTTGTACTCGAACACTATATATTTGCCTACTTTATAAGTCTACACTACATGTGTTACATATTCACAAGATAGTATTTGAGATAGGACCTGACAATCATTCAGTGCGAGTCATCAGTTTGTATTCCATCTAAAGTTTCCAAGCACCAACCAATCTTTCCAGATTCCTTATGATCCGCTCTTCTCGAATCTGCTTGCCAATGAGTTCGACCATGAGCTCTAACCTCCTCTTGTCTGTTGCTAACCATTTTCTCCTATACATCTATTTGTTGTATCCCAAGCGAAAATTAAGTACTCTGTGATGAAGCTCGTCATGAACTAACTTTAGAGTCCCGTCCAAGATTCTGGAAAATCCTGTTGAGGTTTGGTGAGACTGAGCTATTTCTGGTAATATTCTACACCAAGTTAGACATCCTCAACCCTTCTTTTGATGATGAGACTTCTAGTGAACATACGCAATGCCATCGCCAAGTCAACAATATCACTGCCTTCGAGGTTGAATAACTTATGTTAAGCAAAACGAAGAAGCCTATCCTCTATGTCATTCAGGTGTAGATTAACAAAGTCACCTTCTTTGAACGTGTATTTTTGTCGATCAGCTCTTCTCACTACTATCTCTTCCAAGTGACCATAACCATGCAGTTTGTTGATCTTCACACTGACCACACTTAGAATCTTCTAAGTTGAGTAGACATCATGCTTAGAGAATTGGTTGATCTGAGACCTGTATAAAAGCTGACGCTTGGGTCCCCAATGTTTGATTTATCGCTCAACATCTTTGTCATAACCTACTTTGGTAACACTCCATAGATTAAGGATCATGTCTTATATACCCATTAACTCGTATCTCGCAGCCTTTGTCTTTGTGATAGACGTAGTATCCTTCTTTTCTGGATCTGATGATTTCAGATATTCAAGGTCGTTGTTGAAGAAGTATTCTAAAGGTTCAGTTAGACGACCTCGACGACCTTTCAAAGGAAGATGTTTTCTCAAGTCAAAGGGAAAACTATCTCCTTCCAGATTGTTCCAATCCAGTTGGTCAGATAAAGCTTTGTAGCATTCCTCCATGTTGTACTCAAGCTCAACACTGCTCTAGCACGTGCCTTTTAGAAGCTTGTAAACGGGTCCAACTAAATGTGCTTTTTGGAGCTTGTCGATCTTCAGACGATTCATCGCAAACTTAGAGAAATAATCAGAGTGGCCATTAGTTCATCAAATAGGAGAGGAACTTTCTTTAGAGATAGCAGATCATTAAACCATGGTTGTTCTTGAGCATCATTGACTTCTTGAAATATGTTCCATTCTGGATCAGGAGTAGGAGGCCTTGGAGGTTGTTTGAATCAATCTTTCTTTGGAGCTTTGTCCTTAGTTTGAGTTGCATCTTCTGGTGATCGATCAACATCATTAACCACATCATCAATGATTTGTTCAATATCATCAGATGCCATATCAAAAGCTGGTTCTTCAGTTGGTTCTTCTGTAGTCACAGATTTGCCAGATTTAGATGTTTTGGCAGGAGATTTACCTTTAGATGATTCTTTGGTGGTAGATGATTTCTTTGATGGCTCAGACTCATTGGTTCTACTTCTTTTGGTTTTCTTACCCTGATTTGGTCCAGTAGAATGGTCTTCGTCTTTATTATTGTCATCATGATCTCTATTTCTCATAATTTTATCTAGATCCGCTTGACCACGTGCAACAGCATCATCGAGACATATTGAATTCAATAAAGCATCAAATAAGTCTTTATGCTTATCATGTGTTAGAGAGGAGCGGCTTTTGTGTGACATCTGTCAATTTTTGAGGTCAGTAACCGAAAGTAAACATATGATAATTGACTCTTCTAATTAATTATAGAAGTCACTTTTATGTAGTCATACTATTCTTAGTGTTTAACGCTTATTTTCCTAGGAACCATAGTTATACGAACGCACCTTCGACCTAACGATCCTAGTTAACGGTCCTAACGACCAACGATATGCTCAAATAACATTATAACAATTTCAAAACACATGGGAAAACATAATTTAACAAAATCATAAACTATCCTAAAAGTTACGTTTTTACGACACTTTACGTATTTACCGAATGTACACAACTACACCAATTTGACTTACTATATTTATGCAACATAATACACAAGTATTTTTACAAATAAAATAAGAAAAACCCTCCCCCATATCAACCCAAAACCGACCAACACCATGGTATGTGCTTAATTACACATACCATTTTCCATCACAACCATACTTAAATGACCAAAAACGTACCAAAAATACATTGTATTCGTATGTTTTCACTTATATTGTGCAGGTAACGGATAATCAAGAAAAGGACAAAATCGAAGCCAAAACAACAAGAAACGAGCACGGGAACGAAAAGAGCGTGATGAAGTCAAAATCAAGTCAAAAAGTCAACCGAAGTCAACCCCGACAAAAGTCAAAAGTCAAACCCGAAACCGTAATCGAAGAAGACCTTAATGGGCCCACCTTTACCCATCTAATGGGCCGGGGCAACCCATTAAGGGTACATATAAAGACAAATGAGCCCAAGTTTCTTATTCGGCCCGAGAACCCTAAAAAATCCAAACGGGCCCAATATAGAACTAAAAGCCCAATACACCCTTTTAGTTAAAAGCCCAAAATGAAGTTGGAGGGCCTTTTCTGCCAACCCCTCAAAGTTGTATTACCACAAAGACGATGCATGCGTATAACACTGAGGGACTAACTATGCCAAGTCCTCCAAACTTTCATATCCCCACAAGGACTATCACTGAAATAACTTATATAACAATGAAGGGCTTATCTTGCATAAACCCCAAACCTATACCCACCACAAAGGACGACAAATGCAATACAGCTTATAATCTTGGAGGGCTTGTCTTGCCAAAACACCAAACTTCACCCCTTATTTAACCTTTCCCCCTAAATGTTTTCCCGCCACTATTCACCTTTTACTCTCATACAACCCTGCAACCTCGATTACTGTTCACGTCCCTCCAAAACCATCACCTTCCACCCTTCCCTACCTCTTGCTATGTTGGAAATCCCCATGAACCTCATTGGACAAGGAAACAAAGGGATTCGATCAAAGGACTTGGGCACCAAGCATAATTAAAGGCTAGGATTGCTTTGTGTTTTCATCTCACATAACAAACACACCTAGTTTCTGTCTCAGCAAAGAAACACAACGGGAAGAAGACAAAGGTTAAAGAAGTCAAAGACACTTAGTCGTTTAGTATAAGTAGGACTCATTTGTAAGCCTAAGGGCAAGTAGTTTTTTTTAGTTTAACCTAGTCTTAGTTTTAAGTCATTTTAAGTTATTTAAATTCCATGTCTTGTAAACAGTTTTTAGTATTAATGAAAATTTCAAGTTTTTTTAAGTTAAGTTTTGAGTTCTACTTTTTCTTATTGTTTAAAGCTCCTCATAAGTTGTTTTAAGCTCTATTTAATCTTATAAGCTAGCTGTTTTAAGAAAAGTATAAAAAACTTAAGAAAATTTTATAAAAATCTCAAAAAGAAATCACCCATAAATTACCACAGCTTTTGGATGATACGCTAATCTTGGAATAGCTTATAGACCTCACTAGCTTGTCTTTTGACAAGCTAGAGCTTGTAGAATCCTTAATCACCCCTTGTTTTGAGCAAAGGGTATTGTAAGTCTCTCTTTTTCATATTTTTCTTATTTTAATGTTCATTTACTTATCTCTGGCTTATTCACGCTTTTTCTTGCTTATTTATCTTATTAATGCTTATGTGTCTTTGTTGTTAGCTTATTTGCCCCTTATTTAAATCTTTGCTTAAAACTGCTACTTTTGCTTTAATCTGCTTATTTACTTGTGCTTATTTATGTTGCTTATCCTTGTTTGAAATATGCTTATTTGTGTTCAATGTTGCTTAGTTGTTAACTATTTTTCAAAAAGTCTACTTAACTCTTTTGAAACCAGCTTAAAGTTTGATATTAAAATCTTAAAGGGGTGTTTGGAACAAAGGGTAAAGTGGGTTGTTTTTGGTCAAAAACCTATTGGGTCTTTTGAACACCTTTAACAGGCCTTTGTGAGTGGATTTTGATATGTTTTTCCAAGTCTTAAAGTTTCAAATCTTGTTTTTAAATTTTTCTAAATGGGTGTGTTAAAAACTGTGTTTAAAAACAGTTGGTCATGTCTTATTTGATTCATCCTTCAATTCAAGTTTTTATAAGTTGTTTTTGTGTCTATATTAGTGTCATAATGCAGTAGTCATAAGTGTGTTTTGGTTACCTTTGTTCTTGTCAATCTGTCAATTTTTCCCTTAAGTCAATTTTTAGTTAAAAACTCCTTTTTTTAATCTCATATTTCAGTTAGTTAAAATGGTTTTTAGTTTTTAAAACTTTGAACAAAAGCTTACTTTGAGTCTATTTCCATCTGTTTTAACTTTCTTTTCATTTTAGAGCTTATTCTTAAGCTTATTTGCAAGCCTGCTCATTGTCACTTTGGCCTTTCAAAGAGTTGCCCTGGTGCAAACAGCCACTTTTCAACCCATTTTTCTATGCTTATTTTTTATTCAAACTTGGTTTTATTTGCTTTTTCTAGAAACCATTAGGACATTCTTTAAGCCAGTATAAGCCCAGCATTTGAGACTCCCTCTAACAGCTTATTTTTAAGCCAAAAAGAGAGCCCCAAGGTAGTTTGGTCTGCCAATTTGGTGCTTATAGCTTATGTGCTTTTTATGGCTTATCTGTCTGTGGCTTTTAGCTTATTTTGGTTTGTATTTGCTTATTAAGATTAGGACAACACTTTTTTTGCTTATTTCTTGTTTACATTAGCTTATTTGAGCTTATAATTGCCATCAGTTAGCTATCTTTTTGCCTTAGTATAAAAAAGCATTTCTGCCATTCTTTTTGCTTATTTTTCAGCTCATTTCAAGTTTTTGTAAAAAGTGTTTTTTTAATATTGCTTATCTTTGTCTGGTTTACAAGTTTTAAAAAAAGTAAAAAAAAAATTATTTCAGCAAAAAGGAGAGGCCAAGGATTGAACCCTGGACCTCCCCCTTTTCAAGCAAACGTCCCACAAACCCACACCCATAACCATCTTGCTACAATAGCTCATCCGTCCTAGTTTGTTCTTTTTATTCTTATAAACTCATTTTTAGCCCAACAAGCTTATAAGCCTGTTTAGCTTATTACAGCTTATTGGGATAAGCTGACAATTGAGTTTTATTTTTCTTAAATCAATCACAACTTCATCTAATTTCTGTAATTTGTTCATAATTTTCCAAAATCATTTACTACTTTTAATCTTTTTTTTTCTTTAAAACTGTTTTTTAACTATTAAAAATTAAATAAAAATCAAAAAATTATAATTCTTTGTTTATAAAATTTTCTTTTGTCATATTGCACCTAGGAAAAATAGATTTGCTCTCGTAGGGCTGTTTTTGCAAAAATTTCATTTTTTAAAGAACAGGATTTGTTCCCGTTCACGTTTTTTGTGTTTTAAAGCTCAAATCAATTCCGTTTTCGTTCTAATTTTCTTTAATCTTACTTTTTAGTTAATTAGAGTCTATTAAAAGTGGAAAAATCATTTTAGGTTAATTTTTGAAAATTTAGGGTTTTTAGTTAACATTTTTTAGATTTCCAAAATCGTTTTTAGCTTAATCTTGTGTGCCTTTTTCATTTTTAGAGTAGATTGCATTAAATTCTCCGTAGATTTAGAAATCCAATCCAAATCTCTTCCATTCAATCATCAAATGTCAATCCAACTCTCGACTTTCCAATTCACTCTTCGTTGTGGATAAATGACCCGGGAATATTACATACTACTTCCGGTTTCATTGATTTTGTGGAATTTTGATCCTTATTATATATTTATATTTATTTATATTTATATATATAAAGGGTTGAATTTAACTTAAATCATTGAGCTACCACAAGGTTCACATCTTTTGAAGGCATGTTGAGGATTTTGTGATTTATCTCTCTTTCTAAAGAGATAAACCTGTTATGACATAATCCACATATGGGATAGTATAAACACTCATTAGATAAATGATCTATACATCCACAATGTATGCAAGGTGGAAAGAAGCGTTTTGATGGTCTTGGGATTTTAGATCTTGATGAAGATCTACCCAGACTTATGAGATGCCAAGACATGCTCATGGTGGAAATGTATTCAGCATGATCACAGGTTCTGTGATTAGTTTTCTCACACTTTTTACAAACCAGGACTTTATAACAATTATCAGAGAGATGATTGTTTAAGTCACATAAATCATAACTTCTTTTAAATTATGTTTTGTATTTGTTTTTAAGTGCATTTTGTGGAACCTGTTGTGGTTGATTATTTCTAAAGTAAGATGACTAATTCTTGCTAAATTGTAATTTTAGGTCATTAAGTTCTTTCATTACAATAGCCAAATGAGGATAATCTTTAATTTTCACACTCTTAAGTTTACCAGCGGGAGCTGGGTTAACTTTTGAGGCTGAAGAGCTTTTGTTATCCTTAGCAAGAGCTGAGGATGGTTCATTTATTATGACACCTTTTAAAGTTTCAGCTTTGAATGTGGATTTTGACCTCAAAATTGATTTGATAGTCTTTCGTCCAGAAATAGGTTCATTACCATCCAACTTCTTCGGTGGAGAAAGAGGGGTGCTACAAACTGAAGATTCATCCGCTAAATCATAATCAGTCGTTGAAGAGTCAGTGACATCTAGTGAAGGATCAGTTGTGTTTCTTTGTGACTCGGCTGGGAGTATCCTACCAGTATCACGATTTCACAGAATAAAACCTTCAGCTTCAGATAACCAGGGTCTTTCAACACCAGGTAAAGACACTTTTGTGTCATTAGCTAAAGATTTTACAAAGACTAGGTCTTTTTGCCCAGAACTAGAGGGATCTTTAGTGAGTTGATCAACTCCTAGAATTCTCTTCTTTTGAGAGAGGATTTGTTCACTGATACACTGATTTACTTTGTTAGAACTGTTAAGCCATGTTTTAGTGATTGTTGTTAGCTCTTTTAGTTCTACTCTTAAGTTTTTATTATCTTTGAGAATCTCAGTTTTTACATGTTGCATGGTAAGAAAATCAAGTTTTGCTTATTTTAATACTAAAAGCTGTTCTTTGCATGCATTCAGTTCATGAACAAAATCTTTATGTTTTGACAAAAGATTATTTCTTTGTTCTTCAACATAGTTTAGATCAATACATAAATAATCTAGATAGGTTTTTCTATCATCATTATCTTCCATTTCAAGAAGAGTGTGTACCTTTCTCATGTAGATTTTCACCGATTCACCATTTCTTGCACCTTCCTTGTTGACAGCATCATTTTCTTCAGCAAGTGCCATGAGTACTTTAACCTCCACCATCTCATTGTCATTTGATGACACTTCTTTTTCATCATATTCATAGGCTTCAGCGATAAGACCTTTGTTCTTAACAGTTATGGCTTTGGAAGCTGAAGCACTTGAACTTAGGAGAGCCAGTTTAGCCTTGATTTGTTGTATTTAGCTTCAAAGTCCTTGGTAGGCCTTAGTTCTGGTTTGTTCTGAGAGGAACTGAGGAGTTTTGGTTGAAAGGGTGATTGATATGAGAGACTTTTAGATTTGGCTCAAAGTGCTCTTGCTTGGTATTCTTCTTCAAGGTCATTCATGTACTCTTGACTGCTTCTTGTATCCTCTTTATCATCAGGACTATCTTGAAAGTCCTGAGTAATAGAGGAAGAGAAAAAGGCAGTTGATAGTAGAGTTGCAAGGACAAGAGTTTTCTCTTTGTTAGTATCATAAATACTGTTTATAAGGTTTTCTTCATATTTGATTTACCAAATAGAGAAGCAAGTTCAGATTCTTTTACATGATTTGTGTTTTTGAGACTTTG
>BQNB010025727.1:1441-49289 GCA_026074375.1 Tanacetum coccineum
CTTCATTTGTTTTACCTACAGTCTCACTTGTTTTAATATTAAGCTTAGTTGTTTGTGACTCAATGATTTTATTTCTAATGGCATATTCATCTAACCTTGCAAATGATATGTCAGCTCTTGGGGTTAAGAAGTTCCCTGTTATAGGAGGGGGAACAGCTTTATACCCATCTGCTTTGGAAGACCTATCATTAGCTAGTATGAACTCTTCAGCATTAGATCTGCCATAAAAAACACTAAAACTATTCTCACTATTAGTTTCATGATTACTACTTAATTCATTCAATTGTGTGCCATATCCTAAACTATTTTTATCTCTAGCACTCATTTGACTGTTAAGTATTTCATCTAGATTCTTGGATGATTTTTCCCATTTTGCAATCTTATCTTTTAAGTCATCTCTTTCCTTAACAACTTTCTCTAATTCCAGATTTAAGTTGTTAATTTTTATTTCTCTACACTTAAGCTCATAGTTTTGAAATTTATATTTCTTACCCCAAGCCAATTCATTCTTTTTATGTCCAAGAATCCTAGATTCTAGTGACTCTAAAGCTATCTCATAACCCCTGATTTCTAGTTTTGCTTTGTAATGTTTTTCTCTTTAAGTATCATAGTTCTTTTAAAGAGATTTAAATGATTCAAGACATTGTTTAGAACATTTTTATACCTCACTGTCAGAAGAACTTGATGAGCTTGAAGAGGAGGTTGCCATCAAAGCATAGTTGACTGGTTCTACTTCAAAATCATTGCTCCAGTCATAGCCTCCTAGACCATCTTGAGCCACCAGTGCCTGTGATGAAGATTCAGTTGCTGGTGCATTGCTCCTGCCATTGTCACCATAAGACCTTCTCCCTTGATTTCTTCCAGATCTACATTCTCTAGCAAAATGCCCTTTTCTGTGACAGTTGTAGCACTTAATCTTTGACTTATCAAGAGAAACAAGTCATTTTTCTTTGAAGTCCATATTCCTTCCTGTCCTCTGAATGAACTTCTTTACTCTGACAGTCAACATAGCCACCTGCCATCGAAGATCTAATTCCTCCAATTCATCTCCATCCATTTGCTAAAAATCCTTATTCTTAAGTTGAGAGCTGGTTGTAGGTTGTGCAAGGAAGGAGTAAGCTACATCATGAGAACATGGAGTAGATTTAACTTGATTAATTCCTCCAGCAGTACTAACCCTAAAATCTCCACTGGCAGTTTTAACTTCATTAGTACTGCTAGTATTCTCAGAGGAGAGAAAAGCCAAAATTTTGAGAGATAGAGTTGGAACCTGAAGACCTTTTCAATTCATCTTCATAAACCCTAAGATTTTTGTAAAGGTCATCAATATCAATCTCATTAATGTCTGGCTTATTTCTCATAATGAGAGCAATCTGATTCCATGAAGAAGGAAGACTTCTAAGGAACTTCTGGTTGATATCTTCCTTTGATATTGGAGCACCATGAACTTCTAATTGACTTATTAGTTTTTGGAATCTATCATAAGCTTTGTCCAAGCTTTTATTTGATGCAGTAGAAATTTTTTTAAATTGATGTTTTAGAACATTTTTCTGCATCTTTTTGGATTCTACATTACCACCAAACCTCGATTTGATTGCCTCCCAGAGAGATTTAGCATCAGCAACATTGTGAAACTTGAGGAGGTATTCATTAGGTATTGCTAAAAGCAAGATGCTTTTAACTCTTTCCTGATTTATTCTAGCAGCTAGTTGTTTGGCAGTCTTAAGAGCAGGAGGGGCAGATGTTTCTCCAGTTGTTGGTGCAGGCTCTTCTTCTAGATCTCCATTGACAATAACATCCCATAGATTATAGTCTGTATGACAGATATATTGTCGCATTCTCATGATCCAAATATCGTACTCTCCCTTCCTAATGATATGGATCTTCATTGCAGTAATTATTGGTGGAGGAATGTCTTGTTCTGCCATCTTACAGTTGAGTTCTTCTTATTCAGAGTTTCTACACAAGCTCTGATACCACTTATTGGATCGATTTACTGAATAGATCTTAACCTTTAGCTTGTAAAAAGTTTGCTCCTTTAGATAATTCTAAAGCAACAATAATGAAACAATGAGTAAACACTATTGATTAAGCGGAATCTAATCAATAATGCTAAGAAGAACAATATTGAATATCACAAAAGAACTTTTATATTAAACTTTGAATCTGCCTAGGTTACAGATTACAAACTATAATTACTATTTGATCTCTATGATCTTGTGTAGAACTATATCTACTAACTATGCCTATGGTTCCTTTTATAGACTAAGGAAACCCTAATGGGCTTTACAAAACGCGTATAAAGATAATGCATATCATTTCCTAAGATATCTCATGCATATCTTTAACTCTAACTAATTTATGCTTAAGCAGAATTAACTATTACATAAGCAGTATTAACTATTTAACACTACCAGTACTAACTATGATAATCCTTCTACCAGTACTAACTATGTAACTAGCAGAACTAACTATGATACACTAACATAATTAAGTCTGTTATACAAAATTCCTAACATAGTTGTATTTACAAGGTTGTGTATAGTAGAAAGTTTGATTCGGATTTGATTTGGTCTTGGTGGTTTCGGCAACCAATACAACACCACTTAGGGTTCGTGTTTAATCTCTTAAATCACTCCATTGTAAGTTAAAAATGCTTCCTTAAACTTCCTTTTTATTGTTTTGATTTTGTAGTAAGTGCATGTTCTTGATTTTTGTTTTTTATGAACATGCAAGCACTTTTTATGGTTGATCTTAGTTAGTTAGTGTAAGTGAAGTGTAATGGATAGGATATATGTTACATTGATGTATTTTGGCCTTGCGATGGATTAATTGACGATTTGAAAGTGTTTGGGTTGAGATTAGAGGTAGATTTAAGGACTTTTTCCAGGTCAGTAGCAAAACGTGGGTTTTTTCACAAATTTTTTGGCTTAGGGTCTGTAACTAAAGTACATTTTTGGATAGATATAAGTCTTAGATTCATGTGGTGAATTGGACGGTTTTGTATCGATTCCGGATGAAGGAGATATGACCTTTTTACGGAAGAAGGTCAATTCTGGAGCGGCTGTTGGGAAACGTGTTTTGCTCCAGGTTCTTGTATGTTAAACTTAGGTTTTAAAACATGGTTAAACACTAGACATCATAAGCCTTCATATCTATTTGGATTCAACTTAATAGCTATTATAGAATAGAATTTATGGCCAAAACCGTAAGCGATAGAAATTCAGTCAATTTTCTGTTTTGAGTTATGGTTAGTAAAAACTCATTCCCCGTGGATTGGTAAATGGTTCGATTGATTGGCCTAATATTCTGGAAACTAGACTTAAGTATCTTTCCAGGGGTGAAAACCCCACCCTTGTATCTTTTATAGGTTAAGAGATACGATGGTGTAAAGATGACTAAAATTCAGCAACATGGTTTTTACGTCTTTTCTTGAGAAATAAAAGTGTGACCACATGGTAATGAGATAAGAATCATTAAACGAAACTTAGTAGACACTCAATTAGGTATAAGTACAGGTTGTATACCAAATTGGAGGTAAAAATGCTTTGGTTAAGTCTTGGTGCAATATCGTTCATGTTTCGGATTTTTAACTACCTCTTCTAGTGATGATGATGGTTGAGATGAATTATGAATGCAAAATTTATGATTCTAATGATTGATGATATGTTATGGGTTTGATTTTGAGAGGGTTTATGAGAAGAGCAAGTAGTTGTTATAGAAAACAAAAACAAACCCTTTTTTCCTTCGTACCATTACTCAATTGCAGTTGACTAGTTAAAAGATAAAGCATTTGTTATTCGGTACCAAATCGAGATTTCCCGAATTAGTCCGTACCCGTTTTGAGAGGTGCTGATTTTTTTCACCTTATTTCATAGTCCCGGTACCGTACCGTATACCAGGAATCGGTACCGTTTCGGTACGGTACCGGTATGGTTCCGGTTTGGTTTCGGGATTCAGGTCGAAATGCTCATCCCTAAATACGGCGTATTGGGGATTTCTTGGAGTAAGGACCACGTTTAATATCTTTTAGAATCTTCGTGTATAATAAACCTTGGATACGGCGTATAGAGGCTCCTGGATACGGCGTATAGGTCTTTGATCTTCATGGTTTCTTGAGAAGAGCAGGCACGGATACACTGTATCTTCTTGATGGATACGGCGTATTGATGTAAAACCAGTTAGTTGTTCTTCGTTGACCAAAGTATTATATACAGCATATCGTTGATGTGGATATGACGTATTCTTCAAACTCAGGCAATGGTCTTTTAATTCGTCAAAGCCTTGGATACGTCGTATAGGTCTAGAATAATATGGCGTATTTGCTATCAGATCAATAGACTTTCTAGAACTCTTCATTTAAGCTCCAAAATGCGTGCCTTTTAGCTAATCTTCACAAAATACTCCATAATTACTACAAATCTCAAATATAAATGATTAAGTAACAATTCTTGTAATAATTATGCAAAATGGGTTATTTACATGGGATAAATGATGCTATAAAAGTGACGTTATTTGATGTCATCAATACCATGAAAGAGGAACTAAACCAATTTTCCAGAAACAAAGTTTGGACATTAGTTCCTGCACCTTATGGTAAAACCATAATTGGCTCAAAATGGGTATTCAAGAAAAGAAGAGATGAAACTGGAATTGTCATAAAAAACAAGGCAAGACTTGTAGCTCAAGGCTACAATCAGCAAGAAGGCATATACTATGATGAAACCTTTGCTCCTTAATGAGGTGTGTCATTTTATATTACTATTTTGAGGTCATTTAACATCCTAAATCATGCAAATATGCCCAGATTATGTGCTTAATCGTTTGTTTTTAGGTTTTTAGCACTTGGATGACATTTGGAGGAAATACAGGTAACTTGGGCTCATTTGGGGAAGAAACGGACAAGATTACGGACCTATACCAAATCTGTGAAGAAGTATTGTTCACAGAGCGTGGAGACGACGTCGCAGGCATAAAGCGACGCCGTCGTGATCTATCCAGTGTCGGCGTCAAAGATCTAGTGACGGCGTCATGAAGTGGCTAACTTAAAGAGGATCTAGAATCATCCACGTAGAGACGGCGCCAGGTCTTCAACGAGATGCCGTCACAGTGATATCTCTATATATACAAAACTGATTTTAGGGTTTTAAGTGTGTAACTTTGTATAACTTTTGGGAGACGAACCCTAGTCTTTGTAGCAGCTTTAGAGGTAGTTTTTAGGGCCTTAAAACCCTATTATAACTACCTTCTACCCATGTTTTAATCAAGTAAGAGTGTTATTTATTAATCATTTAATATGTCTATGTGTTGTGTGATTAATCTATTTGCTTGCTTTATCCTTAACATGTAGGGCTTATCCTCTATGTGTTTTTGTTTTGATTGCATGAAAATTTAGATTGTTAGATCCTCTATTACTGTTCTTCTTGTTGATGAATGTGCGCTTTTGGCTTTAGAAAACAGATCTTTTGTCCTGTATTGTTGTTGCAGTCTAGGGAAACGCGAGCCCAAGTGGGTAGAAAGGTACATTCGGGTAACAGCTTCATATACTACCTTACCCCCTTATATGGTTGATCCCTCTTAAGATATTTCACACGCATTTAATATACTCTTAGGGGTCTTGTAATAGTCTTCATACTACCTTACTTGTGTGTTGCCTTAATGGAATATTAAATAGACGCCGGGTTCGTGTAATCCGTTCATGACCTAGGAAATACTTACACAAATCATCACAAGTGTGACAAGGCAACAAGATTAGGAGAAGCAATCTGATAAGTAATGCATGATTAAGTAAATACATTTAATTATCATAAAGTTATCACCAGTAGATTAGATATTAGTTTAGTTAATAGTTAAACAAACCAATCTCTCAAACCATAGATTTACTTGCTTTCTATAAAATATAAAAACACAAAAATAATCTTCTCTCAACCCCTAGAATTCTGTTGGACCGTGATCAAGCCTTCCCAACCTATTCTACTAGAGAATATAACACCCCGAGTCTTGCCTATACTACTACTATAACGGTTAGGTACTCTGCCTAGGGAGTTGTAAAACGTCTTGTTAAAGTCCTACGACGACCGTATTAAGTTTTTGGCGCTGCTGCATAGGGAATAATTAGGTTTTAATCATAGTTTAACTTAGTTCTACTCGCTTGAATCCTTTCAAGTGAGACTTTAATTATGTATATTAGCTTTCTCGTAGTCTATCTTTTCTTTGTGTTAATTGTTTCGTAACCCTTTCTCGTCAACGTTGTCCCAGTTGTAGGATACCTCTTGTTGGATCCCACTTTAATAGATTGAATTCCTTAAGCTTGTTTAAGGTTTAGTTATATTAGATAAATCTAACACAACTATAGTAGAAACTTTGTTAAGTGTATTAAAGATTATGCGAAATCTAATATTTAATATTAGAAGAATTCTTAATGAAAATAGTTAACACTAAGATCACCATTCAACAAACATCAAAAGCTCCAGTATTATTGAAGAATACTAACGAGACTTCTCCTAGTATTAGGGTTACAAAACCTTGAAGCTATGAATAACACTTATCAAATCGTAAAACAACATATTAAACTCTATACCTTAGGACCTCCTTTTATACCACCAAGGGAGTACTTGGTCGTTTACAATATATTCCTAAGAATTCTTAGAATCTTCTCTATGTTATTCTATAAATAACTAATACTTATCACGTAAGTAATCTTGATCTCCAAACAATCTTTATCCTTTCTTATGTCTTTATTCTTTCTTTGACAGTAGAAACTCTTTCGGCAGTCTTAATCTTTAAGCAGTAGTAACTTATACACCAGCAAGAAATTACTCGAGCACAAAGCAGAGTAGTAAACTAATTAAGAATATTTTCTTCAATCTTCACCAGCAGTACTAACTTTACACTAGCAGCACTAACTTTATACTAGCAGTACTAATATATACTAATAGTAGTAACTGTGAACTAGCAGTACTAACTTTATACTGGCAGCACTAACTACTTAGCATATTTTTCATTAAAGTTAATAAACATCACTAACTTTAGCTTAGCAGCGGTAACACAAACTTGAGCAGCAGTAACTCTAAGATCAAACTTGATATTCTTCTTCAAAATCTCAAGTTTCTTCATTGAAAGCTTCATTAATCATCGGGAGGATGCTTCCAAACACTTTATTAATTTTTAAGCTGTTTTGTGAGAAGTTTAAAAAGCTGATATGCCATTTCATTTAAATAATCAACTTGAAGCTTCTTGTTCAACATATCTGTAATTATAGATGGTGTAAGGGGATATCTCTTCTCTACCAACCTATGAATGTACACATGTTGCATCTATGAAATGAATGAACTACAAGGAAGTCATATAATTCCATCCAACTATTGTAATCATCTTGATTTCTTCCACTACTTTGATCTTCAAACATGTGGTTCTGACTTTGTCTTCAAATCTCTTTATAAATTAATTCTAAGTTCTTCCACTGGTCTTGTGATTCCATATTTAGTCTTTTACCAGCTTGTACAATCTCCAAGTCTTCCCTGCTAAAATTTAAGCATTTGAATAATGGGACTCTGTACATTGTGATTTCCTTCTGCTCTTTTTTATTTGATTAATAGATTTTCTTTCCTTCTTTGTAGATCTTTCAATCAACAATAGTTGAAGGCTTAGTAGCTAAAGCTACAGCATCAATTGCTACCTCTTCTTCATCTGGAATGACTTCTATTAGAATTTAAAGCTCTGCTATTTCTTTATCCTCATCCACCTTCTACTTCTTAATACTTTCTTGTTCCAACTCTTCTCCTGCTCTCTTAGAACTACCTTCTGTCACTTCTGCTTTAGCTTTCTTTAAATTCTCTTCCAGCTTTGTTTTTGCCTTCTTAAAACTCTCTTCCATCAACTCAGTCCTATAGTCAACAAAGGTATTCACCCTTTTCATTGCTTTTTCAAACAATTCTTAAATATTTGCAAATGACTTGTTCTTCAGACTTTTGGGCTTCCATCCTTCCATGTTTTTCAGATAAGTACACATGATATTCTTTTGTTGAGCTCTTGTTGGTGGCCTGTTCCTCTTCTCTTCTGCTCTCTTAGCTGCAAAATGTTTTCTTCTTTGCTCTAAGAATTGTACAAATAATCTTGCCTTTTCTTCATCAGTCAATTCTTCTTGCTCTTGAGCTTGCAGTCTTTGAGCCAACTAATAATCAACTTCAACTTTAGCCTGAACATCATCCCAAGCTATGTTGGCTTCTTTAATTTGTTGAGCTTTTTCTCTGGCAAGCCTTTCTTCTTCTTCTTCTTCAGCTTGTAGCTTGAAGGCAAGTTCTTCATCAAGCCTCATTTGTTCAAGCCTCTTCATAGACTTTACTTGTTCCACCACAGGCTCTTCAATCATAATCCATTTGCCTTTATTCTGTGGAGGTTTTGGTACAAGTATTATTGTTGTAGGTGTTGTGGTAGTTGTACCCTGCTCTGGTTCTTGTATCATAACCTTATCAGCCTTGGGTTTTGCACTCTTCAACTCTGCCAGTGCTTGAGCCAAAGTAATTTCAACATCAGTTATTGTAGCAACACTAACTGGAATTGTACTGGCAACATCAATCATAGCAACTACTTCCTCAACAACATTTCCACTTTGCTCTGCAACAATTACTTCCTCACCAGCTAAATCATCAACATCAAATATCTTATTATCATCATTAACTAGGGTAATGTCTTCATTAGCATCAATTTTCCAGAATCCTCCTACCCAGTTGGATGCATCCTCACCCAAATCTTCTTCATCTCTAGGGATTCTACCTTAGCACTCAAACCAACTTTATAAAGTCTTTTTAGCTTATGAGTTCTTGATCTATCCTTCTTTTCAAGCTTCTTGACCCTCCTTTTCAAACTTGCAATCTCATTAGCTTGAGTGGTCTTTGTAGTCTCCAAATCAAGAACCCTTTATTGTTAAATTGTACATAGTTCATCATCATTTTAAAGTTTTCAGCTATCTCACATTACAAACATGTGTTACCTTTTTTGAGGAGCAGTGGATATTAGAAAGTTTAAGATACATTCTCAAAACTAGTTTGAGGCAATTGTATCCCCATAGGTTCTTAGCGCCTAGGACCACCACGTGAAGTAGTTCCTTAGGAACCAGCTTCATTAGGTGTTGCCTTGGATCGAGTCTTAATGATGTTACCACTGTCCTGCTATGCTTCTAAGCATAGAGCTCTAGTTCGAGTAGTAAGGTGGCTAGCCCTCACCAAAGTGTTATCCAACTTCCCACTATAGATAACCTATCTATGACATTTAATCACTTAGGAACACTAGACTGAGATGGTACTGAGTGTACCTTCTTATTAGGCCTCCTAGTTTTTGAGTCTTTTGATGTTTGAGGAGATGGTTTGAATAAAGGGTGTTTGATAAGGGATTAGTGGGTATTGCTGAAGCTTATCTATTTCTTCTGATTGGGTACCTTATTGTTGGAAATAAGGGTGTATCCTTTCAGAAAACTTTCCCTTTTTAAAAAAACCCCTTCTCATGTTTCCAAAAATCTTCTTAGTATGAGAGGGTGTAACATAAATCCTATTATGATTTGACATCCCTTCTAGTTGCTTATCTAAAAAGACTTGTACAAACCTTGGATACATAAAAAATTTGCCTACATTATCCAAGTTCTTCACCATACTTTCAAAAATAAACTTTGGGGAAAAAAAATAAAAATAAAAGGGGGGTTGAAACTTCTGATTTTTTAGCTAAGCAGATAATTGCAGAAGCACAGGCTACTAAATTCATCCATGTAGTTTTTTTGGCGACTTAAGCATTGTAAAACAGTATGAATAAGGAATTTCCATTATGGGGAGAAGAATGCTTTATAGAAAGTGAGTTTTTTGAAACCTGCTCATACCCCATTAATGTAAGTTGTTTAAAGATGGTAGCATTGGGTAGACAATCAACACCTTCAGCATCTTCCAGTTGAACGATGATCCTTCTCACAGTTGATTTCAGTTAGTGATTATCTTTTTCCCAAATCCTACTAGTGCTTGTAACTTATACTTCCCATTGATAGTTTTTGCCTTGATATGTTTAGCCAGAATTGTTCATTACATGAAGTATAGATTTGTAGGATTAACCGTTAATTGCATTCTTTATTGGGGTGCCATTCAAGAAAATCCACATTTTGTTCAAACCCCTTCACTTCTGCCGGGTTCTAGACAAGAACTGCGACCATGATGTGAGTTTCAGCAAACTTTAGGGTAGTAATTGTGTTGTTGGGTTTGCTGCTGGATGATAAATTGAGTTAGGGGTTTATGTTTTAAAGAGTAATAAAAGAGAGATAATCGATTAAAATGGTGATTAAAACCCTAATCAAAGTATTTATGAAAATACCTACTCAACAGCATTAACCATTCACCAGCATTAGTATAGTTATGCCTAGCAGCATTAACCAGCTATAGTAGTTTTTGCCTAGAGGCATTAACTTTCACCACGCAGCAGTAAGTTATTGCCTTAGCAGATTATTTCACCTGCAGCAGAAAGTTTATGCCTAAGCAGCATTAACTTTCACCTTGCAGGCAGTAAATTTATGCTTAGCAGCTTTAAACTTTCACAAAAAGTAGTAAGTTTATGCTTTAGCAGCATAACTTTGAGTCACGTATTATACTCTAATTCATCCAAACACTCTGTTTGTTTTTAATATATTCAACTCTCTTTCTGTTTTTTAACTCACCACTTCTCTCAATTCTTTTTCTCACCAAATCACTCTGTCTGTTTTTACACAGCTCTCTTTCTGTTTTTTATTTTCACCAACTCTCTCAATTGTTTTTCTCACCAAATCACTCTGTCTGTTTTTACACAACTCTTTCGTCATCAATCTAACACTTTTCTTTGCTTTTCCTGCAAAATGTTAGTCTAAAAACTAAGAAAACACAAGCCATAGCAATTTTCACAATATTAATTATACTAGCAATATTAAGTATAACTAAAAGTATTAACTCAACAGTATTAAGTATAACCAGGAGTTCTAATTATACTTAGCAGCAGAAACTTTTAATGTCCTGAATAACAGTACTAATTCATACAAAACTTTACAAAAACATAAAGAGATAAAAGATTTTAGAGATTTAACATTCAATACTAGAAATCAAATATTGAATCTACTGTACATCAATAAGCTTTTATAAGCAATTTGCACATAGTCCACTTCTCACCCCTTCTTCATATATCTAAATCCCTTCTTCTTGTGTGTACCCTTGAGCAACCAATCTTGCTTTATTTCTTATCACAATTCCCCTTTCATCCTTTTTATTCCTGAAGACCCATTTAGTGCCTATAGCCTTTTTTCTATTTGGTAAATCCACTAAAGTCCAAACTTCTTGTAACTTGAATTGTAGAATCTCTTCCTGCATAGCCTCTATCCAGCTTGGATCCTTCAATGCATGAATTACCTTTTCCGGTTCTTCCTGTGATAAAAAGCAAGCAAACAAGCAACTTTAAAGGTCTTTATGGTTTGTTCTTTGTTGAATAGTACTAACAAACCCATGTTCCTCCAAACTCTTTGACATTCTTCTTGTTTGTGTAGCTGATTGAAAATCTCTAATCACTTGATTAAGAGGATGATCTTTTTGAATTCTTGTAGTTAGAATAGGACTGACTTGGATTGTTGTATCCAAATTGTGCATGTCAGCCTCTGCACCAACATCTTCATCATCTTCAAATATGCTATAATCTTCCAATTCAGTCATAATTGGATCAAGTGGAAGTTCAATGCTTGTTTTTCCACCAATAGCATTAACTTTATTTGTGCTAGCAACATTAACATTGTTAGTGCTATTAACATTATTTTCCTTCTCTTGATCAATACCTTCACTATCTTTTCTTGAATCTTCATCAACCTTCTTTCCATCATCACTTGAAGGTTTGGATCTATCATCTTGAGAACTCTTTAGATCTTAGGAATATGGTGGATCAGCAGGCCACAATGGTAGCAAAATGCAATTTTTAACAGATTCTGTCTCCTTTCTAGCTTGACATGCATTATCACTTGCTTTTGTATCTGCAAAACTATTAGACTATGTACCTGCAACAATTGGCTCATAAATTCATTGTTCTTGTTTGGCATCAATATCGAATACTAATAAAAGAACCATCTGGTCTACTACCTACAACATTAGGTGTACTCTCATAAACCTAATATGCAAGTTTTCTTCCACTATCCTTGTTATACTATTGAATACTATAAAGGCTTTACTATTCAAAGAGTTATCCAACAAAGAAACCTTTCATCAGCCTTACCATCAAATTTGCCCTAAGCGATCTTAGTATTAGAATGGTAACTGGAACCCAATTGGTCTCATAAAAACTTTAAGATGGTGTTCTACCATTACATGTAAAAGTTCATATAGGGGGGTTTGTTATGAGGCTTAACTACTAACACTCTATTTTGCACATAGCAAGCAGTATTAACTGCTTCTGCCCAAAAAGTAGTTGGCAACTTAGAATCAGCTAGCATAGTCCTAACAGCCTCAATTAGTGTCTTATTTCTCCTCTCAGCAACTCCATTTTGTTGAGGAGTTCTAGCTACACTATATTGTCTTAAAATACCCTTCATCTCACAAAACTGATTCATCTCTTTGTTTTTGAACTCAGTCCTATTATCACATCTAATCACCTTAACCTTTGACCAATATGATAGTCTCAAAGATATTAGCATTACAAGTAGATGCAGAACAATATCATTTAATAAGGAATCATGCATAATTATTCTATAGATAACATTTCAGAAAGCAACAACGAAAAGCAACATGTTATCATATAAAATAAGATGCAATGATTATTAAAACTATGGTTATTCATATTTGGAAAGCTAATGAATCATTTCAAGGCAAGCTAGCAATAATATGGGTTACTATCAAAGAAATAAAACTTGTAGTTTCCACTGAATTAGACAACATTACATGAATGTCTTTTCCGTAGTAAAACATAAATATCCCATTGGATTTGTCAACATTGTAAGTGTTACATCACTAGGACAAAGTAAATAGAAATTTATTTACTTTCCTACTCTCTTAGAATGCCTACAAGTGGCAATGCACTTAGGTATTGAATTGAGTGTATGAAGTTTTACTATGTAAATGAGGGACTAGCCATCCATGCTTTCATTAACTTAAACATTGACATGCAATTCCTCCTCAATCGGTTTGCCTAGCCATAATGGTGTGTAGCACCTTAGGGAATAAAGTGAGTTCAAGAAAAATACATAGAAGACATACTAGTAATTTTCTTTACTCGTTGCGGTTTATTGAGATTTCCTTTTCTAAAAAAGTTAAAGCTCAAACATCTTCTTAACAAGTGCAAGATGTTATCATTTAGTTAGCTACAGAAAAACATGATCTCTAGTAACACAATAGTCTTTTATCATTCAATGATTTTAAAACCGAAAAAGGGTAATGAAAAGAATACAAAGAATAAAATGCACATCCTTACTTAATCGCACAACTTATACAAGTCATGATAAAAGTAAGTGTTATGTGTTTAAATATAATAGAGAAAATTCAAATTTATCCTTTCTTAGCTTTGTCAAGCAAGGAGAAGAGATAAGAGTGAGTCTCTCTCTTTCTTATAAGGAAATGAGACTTTATTTGTCTTTTAAAAAAAAACTATCGTTTTTTGTTTAAGTTTCTATACTACCGTTAATAGAACTTAGAAAGTCAATTTTAGTATTTTTCGCGTAATTAATCTTTTTTAAATTTAACTACCCATGTTTTTATATAAAAACAATTATTTTACTAAAAGACTAAGATCCTACTTAAACTCCTACTCATCACAGTAGTCTGACTACTAGTAATTTTTGGGTGCAAGAGGTAAGCGACAGGCGATAATTGCATTACTTAGTGCAACTCTTAGACTTATGTGACTTATGACATTGACAACGATATACTAATGTCGTGTGACATGTTTCATCTTATCTTATGCCTCGGATAGAAGGTCTGACCAACCATACTCGATTAAGTCATCCAATGCAAGAACATGTGAAAATTAACATAGCTCTAACATATAGAGAAAATTCACCTTGGGTTGCAGTTTGCCTACGACTGTCATAGAACAAAAAGCAATTACAAGTGTCTTCGCACAATTGGGCGGCATAGACTTAAATTTTTAAAATGAGTATTTAAATTTCTTGATAAAAAGGTGTATCAAAAGGGTATACGAAGCAGCATGCATACATCTTCATAGCACAAGTTAAGAAACAATATTTGTTAACTTTTGGGTGTACATTTTATCACGAAAAAACATTAAAGAACAACCAAACCCTACATTGACACCCTCAAAAGGTCAAAAAAATTAAGTAATTCAATCATTAGCTCATATGCCGAAGCATGTTGTGCCCCGGGAAAAGATTAAAGGTTATTCAAACCTTAAGACCATTTATTTAAAACAATGTACTTACATGTGTCTCGTGGGAGAAAATTATAGAGTATAACACCCGTAACAAGGTAGGGCAAGATCTTAAGCCTTGTCACGAGAATACCTCGAACCAAATGCGTTTTACAGATGCAAGACAACGTTTAAGTAAATTTGGTCATTAATAAAATAAGTGCCAAAAATTTAAGTATAAGTTAAATTTTTATTAAACCAGTGTTTCAAGCAAGTTCGTTGCGAGAGAAAATAATCGTGTAAACCCAACCCTATATGACATAAACTCGCAAGAACATTAGTTTATTTAAATAAAATTTCGATAGTATTTTGTCTATTTAATTTCAAAAATATTTTTGCAAAATAAAAGCAAGTCACGAGGGGTACAATATTAAGCAAATAAACAGACAGAAAAGTGTAGAAGCAGAAGAAAGACTCTTATCTTGCAATAAATAAATAAAACAATAATAACACATTCTTCACATAAGTATTCGCGGTCTCCATCTTCATTATAAAGAATGAGTCTTCCCTAAATTTTGGATTAATAAAAAAGGCTCCCACTTGTTATCAGAACAATTCTAAAAAAAGTAGTACACATACACTAAATAGTTTGATTGCAAAAGTCTTATGACCAGATAATAAATACAGTTTTAGTCAGTCTAGTTTAATTAACCAATTAATTTATAAAAATCAAGAATATGGCTTATCATCCATGACAAGTATGCATGTAATTGTCATGGATTAATAAAAACTACAATTAACACATTAATAAGCCAAAAACTAAAAGATTTGTAACTTGTAAAAATCCCTAGTTTTAAACACATAAATTGCTGACATAAGGTTTTCTATAATTTATTTTTAAATACTCTAATGGTTTAGTTTAATAAATAGAAATCACCCTAAGGGCATGTAAAAATCAAATTCAAGAAAACATAAAAATAATTTTTTATGTCAAATTGTACGTTTATGAGGTGTAACCAAAAACATCAAACGATGACTTGTGATGCAACTGTGGGATTTAACAATCATGTATAACCCTTTGTACGCAGCGGAATGTGTCCCTTAGGGATCTTGATTGATGTATATGAATTAACACAAATAAGCACATAATGTTTACTAACCTCTTATCACTTGAATTACCAAGACACATGATTTTAGATCTTGATTCTTGATTATTGATCTTTAAACAAAACTCTAAGGGGGCGTTTGGTTCACATAATATTTTTGAAGGAATTGTAATCTTCAAAATGAATTGTAATTTGACTGTAATTTGTAATTTAAATAATTGAAATGTGTTAGAATTGTAACGTGTGGTAATTGTAATTGTTGAAATCAGTCGATGTGCTTGGTTGGCTCACAACGTAATGCAATTCAATTTTTTTATAAAGCTTAAAAAATTAATATAATAATAATTAAAATATTATAAATAATAACAATTATAATATTATTATTATTGAATAATAAAATAATAATAATTATTATAATTATAACAAGTAATAATAATAATAAAATAAATAGTATTAATAAATAATACAAATAATAATAATAATCAATATTAATATTTATATATAATAATAATGATAATATCTAAATAATTAAGACTTCATTATTAATTATAATATATAAATAATAATAATAATATATAATAACAACATAATCATGATAAATAATAATAATAATAATAATATATAATAATAATAATAATAATTAATAATAATAATAATAATAATAATAATAATAATAATAATAATAATAATAATAATAATTTATTGTAAATCTCTTAAGTTTCTTAATAAAGTGATTTATACTAAATAAATAAATAATAATAATAATAATAATAATAATTAATAATAATTATAAAAATTATATAAAGAGAGAAAGAGCTAGATGTTTAGAGAGAATGTAGAGAGAAAATGAGGTTGAATGGATTAGATTAGAGAAGATAGTGCAAAAACCATCAACACCACCCCACTCCTACATTGAAGATGGGATTATTATAGTTGGAATACCTCATACTGGGTATGGCTTTTTCACAGGCCAGGCTCGACTTTGGTTGGGCTTAAGGCCCACAACCTATATAATATTAGCTTACATCTCGAGCCTAAATTCGCTACTTAGACTATTACATTAGTACAAAGTTACACAAGACATAATGACGACACTTCAACTAGAATGACCGTGACTTTCTTGTTTGACTTAATATTTTAAGGCTAACAATCTCTCCCAAAGAAGCGGTCATTGACATTACAATATCTTTGAACTCTTGTTGCCTTGAACTTTATTTAGTAGACTTGTTCCTTCATGCTTTGTGATCTTTGATCTTGAATCTTTATCTTTTGACTTTCTGTTTCAAGATCTTTAAATCTTCCATCATCTCGTGCCGACCAACATGCTCATATGTATCTTGAAAGCTATCAATCTCCTTTTTTACATCATTCTTTGAAGTGGTGGTCTTGACTTGATCCACCTGTTAATCATATGCTTGATGTCTTTAAGGTTGTTCTTGATTATCAGAGTTGCGGAAGATTATCTTTGTTTGAATTGAGCTTTCATCTTTAACATATGTATCTTTGAAGCTTAAATATGAGAATGTGGCTATGAATGTGACAAAGCCGGAATGAGGTTGTAACGCTATTGAGTTATCCTGCATTTATAAGGGTTAGCAATAAATAGCAGATATGGACGAATCATGTCTTTGTTATTCGTTGAAGTTCAGTTACTTTTATAACTCCTCCAATTGGAATCAACCTCATTGCTATTTTAGATTAGGAGTTATGACTAAAACGGCAAAAGTAAGAAATTCAGTTAATATTCTGTTTTGACATTCAGTTATTAAAAGTTTATTTCCCGTTGATTGGTAAATGAGTTGAATGATTGGCTTAATGTTTTGAAAACTAGACTCATGTGGTTTTCCAGGAGTGAAAACTTTACCTTCATATATTTTACGGATTAATATACATGGTCCTGTGAATGTGACTAAATTCTGCAAAGAAAGTTTTCTGTTTTGAGTTAGTATTAGTAATTTGAGCTTTTCTAAAAATTGGTAAACAATTGGAATGTGAGGCTTGATGTTCTGGAAATTAGACTTCAAGGCCTTTCTAGGGGTTTGGAAAAAATTAAAAGTATGTCCATGTATGATTGAGATAAGAATTAAGGGCGAGACTTAGTAGATGCTTATTTTGATATGACCACAGGTTAGACATCATTAGACTTTATAAAAACACTTTGGTTTAGTCTTGGTGCAATATTGTTCTTGTTTCGTATTTTATTAACTAGTATTGTATAACTATTCTATTATAATGATATCATATATCATTCTAAGTCGCGACTTGCTTTATAGGTCTCGACTAATCTTTGGAGTCATCTTCTCATACTTGGTTTCTCATTCGATCATCTACATACGGTGAGTTCATAGCCTCGCCTTTACAAATTTAAATATTTTGTTAAACCCCGCGAGGGAGATACATGCTAGTTTTATAAAACGAACACAAGTAGTTTTTCGGTATGCTGGACCCGATAAATTGATTAAATGCATGAGTACCTATTGCCAAAAGACCCCAATCGTGAACCGTTAATTGCTTATGATGGGCAGACGCTAATACAATTAATAGATCTATGGGCTTGACAACCCGGTTCGGTGTTTGGGGATGCATCCATTGTGGAACACCCAATGTACGGACATATTTGTATTGAGATTTGAGTAAGTACGTGGCAATGTACCGAACTAACGGGGGCAAATGTTGATTATTATTATTATTCTTATGCACTATGTGCGGTCTAAATGTGTCGGTGTCACGAGCTCATTGCATTAGTAGCTAATAACTTGGTGTACAACAAGTTACTCGATGATTATAAGACTTGTGTTCAAATCTTTTATATTCATATAAACTCTATGGATTCACTCAACGTTTCGTTGACTTTTTAGCATGTTTTATCTCAGGTAATCAAGGTTGAAGACTTGGAGCACACGAGGAGGAGCTTGCGCTATTTCATTTTGTTAAATTGTTTTTAAAGTTCCATTCCTCACTAATTCAATTAAAATATGGTTATGGTTTTAAAACATGTATGTTGGTTTTGGTTATGATCCTGTTGGACAACTTTTGCACTCTGAATTTCTATAAATGGAACTAAGTTTTATAACGTCTCTTTTGAGTCGTTCTGGGTAATTTATGTGTAATTGAGCTATGATTTAACACCTAATGTTGGTTCCGCTGCGTGTAAATTTAGGGGTGTTATAAGAAGAGGTCGAGCAACGTTATCAACTCTATAGGAGACAACGTGTAATTCCATATACTTTAGTAATCGTTTAAGTTTTTGGTATCATTCGTTAACTCGGTTAGTTTACCTTGGCTAAATAGTTGCTTTTGTATTTATTATGACGTTTGAAGGCTAATACCTTTAGGTATTAGCCATTATTATAAAGATCTGAATGTTTGGTATTTATTTATATTGATTTCTTGATTTATCGTTGAGTGCTTGTTTATGTTTTCAATTTATACTTGTTTACGCGCTTTTGTATGCGACCTATCATTCAACTGGATCTAGTGATACGGACCAAGTAAATCTAGAGTCTGGGATAGCTCTCCATATAGTAATTTATACATCTAGAACCATAGGATCACAAATATTGTCCTTCTAAATCTGTGTCTAGGATACGCTTCGGGCTTAACTAGTTAATTGGATATTGCCAATGGTTTATTGATCGTGTTGACTAGCAGGTGACCTAGATAATTCAACAAATAACGTTCTGATTCCATTGGATAGTTAGACAAGTGGACTACTAGTGTATAAATCACCATTAAGCGGTAAGTGGGTAAAGTCTCTATGAGCTAGGGTTTAACATGATAACCATTGCTTTAATCTCTATTAGCAAATAAGGATGCTTTATGCGGATGCTTTAATTGTGACATAATTAATGTGTCTAGGTCTTAGGATGATGTAACACCTAAGTCTTAAGAATGATATGCCACCTCGAGAGAAGAAATCATTGCACTTAATAAACAAACCAACTTTCTAATCGGATTAATAATGGTTAATACAGTTTTCTTATATTTGGCTCGACCGCTCTTTTATCTTTTGTTTATTTGCTTGGGTGGGTTAAAGTGCCTTGAATTCATTGTAGTCACCAACCAAACCGTGCCAGTCTCTCAGGCTAAAAACCCCATTTTTCCCGTTAAAATTAGGATTAGGACTGACATAGGTTTAGAATAGAATAGAATTAACATAGATTAGATAACCAAGATATTAATTAAATTGATAGATTTAACCTCGCTTCAAGTGTTCGACACCCTACTTACCACGAAACTACTACCGATCGGGTACACTGCCCGTTAAAGTGTTGTTTTTGGTTTAGTCGGCAAAATATAAATTTAAAACTTGAATCAGTAAAATATACACCACACAACGACACATCAAGTTTTTAGCGCCATTGCCGGGGAGTGAAAATTAATCTTGATTTTTATTTGATATTTTGGTTTTTAACATTAGATTAGATCTAACCCTTAGAGTAGTGTATTTTAGATTTGTGTATATTCTTGTATATTCTGTAATATTTATATATTTGTCTTTAATTGTTTGCTTGTATATATTTGTGTTTAAATGTTTGCGTATTTAATTGTTTTTCTTAATACACTGTTCTGGTCGACAGCTGAATACGGCGTATCCACTTCCATCGGATACGGCGTATCCAACTCTCTGCCCAATACAGCGTATTCATTCAACTGATTAATACGGCGTATCCACTTCTATTGGATACGGCGTATCTATCATCTGCAACAGAAACTGAAATCTTGGTTTTCCTTTTCGCGCCAAAATTTTTTCTATCTTTCTTCGGAACAAATTCTACTGATTGTTTATCCCTTGTTACAGGTAGTGCATGACAAGGAGTTCAACAAATGAACTATTCACACCTTACAAAGAACCTGAACGAGAATTTCGATCATCTAGAAGACATTCCAAGTCACTAAGTCTTGACGAATTGAGATCGCCTGATTTCAATTTATTTTCTGATCGAGAATACTCGGAGGAAGAAGAAGCGAAAGCAATGGCGGAAACCATGGAGCAATACATGAGCAAGACCTAAACGGACTATGGATCGGGAGTTGCTAGACCTAAGATTGAGGAAAAAGATAGTTTTGAACTAAAAGGCCAATTTCTTAAGGAGCTTCGAGAAAACACATTTAGTGGTTCGGATAATGAGGATGCAAATGAACACATTGAGAAAGTTCTCGAAATCGTTGACTTATTTCATGTTCCTAACATCACTGAGGATCAACTAATGCTCAGAGTCTTCCCTATATCCTTAACCGGAGCCGCAAGTCGTTGGCTAAGAAATGAACCAACTCGTTCGATCAAAACTTAGGAAGATCTTAAAACTAAGTTTTTAAACAAATATTGCCCACTTGGTCGAACTGCGAAGAAAATGGAAGAAATCAACAACTTTCAGCAAGAACCAGATGAAACCCTTTATCAAGCATGGGAGCGCTTTAAAGAACTCTTAATGAAGTGTCTTCAACACTATTTGACTGAGATGTAGGATGTAATTTTGTTCTACAATGGGTTTGATGTTCCAACACGACAGATTCTTGACTCAAGAGGTGCCGTTCCAACTAAGACAGGTGTAGATGCTAAAAAGGCCATCCAAGAAATGGCAGAATACTCTCAAAAATGGCACAATAGAACATCTAGAGGAAGAAGTACTAAGACTTCTGACGGACTAGCTGCTATACAAGAACAACTGAACTATATAGGAAGAGAGATCAAAAAGGTGAATGAAAATGTTTATGCTGCTCAAGTAGGATGTGAACAATGCAAAGGACCCCATTACACCAAAGATTGCCCACTAAAAGAAGAAGGGAAAACCCTGGAAGAAGCTTACTACACGCAATTTGGTGGACCTTTTCAAGGTGGATGATATAGAGCAACAACTCTAGGATTTTACCAGAGGAACAACGCAAATCCTTCGTACCAAGAACAAAGGAAATCAATGGAAGATACCTTGAGCAAATTTATGGGAGAATCGGTAAAAAGACACGAGGAAAACTCTAACTTGATCAAAGAAATATGAGCTTCAACGGATGCTGCCATAAGGAACCAAAGAGTATCGATTAAAACATTGGAAATATAAATCGGGCAAATGAGCAAGGTACTACAGGAGAGAGGATTTGGAAGCCTACCTAGCTTGACTGAAACAAACCCGAGAGATGAAGTCAAGTCAATCTCGACAACTATTAAAGCTGATTCACACTCGATACGCCATATTGGATCATCCCAATACGCTGTATCCACTGCACAGAATAGTATATTATTGTACACATCAAGATAAATGACGATTCCTTTTCCAAGTCGTTTAGATTATCACTACTGTGAAGAAGAAAAAGGGAACTATGGACCAAAATTTGCGGAAGCTTATGGAGCTTCACATATCAATGACACCATACCCGAAAAGGAGAAAGACCTAGGGAGTTTTACTTTACCTTGATTTATTAGTAATGTTTGCTTTGATAATGCCCTTGTTGACTTAGGAGCTAGCGTTAGTGTAATGCCTCTATTGACCTACCTTAACTTAAGATTAGGTGAATTAGCTCACACTAGGTTGACAGTAGAATTAGCAGACAGGACTGTGAAATATCCAAAAGGAATAGCTGAAAACATACTAGTAAGAATTGGTAAATTTACTTTCCTAGTAGACTTTATAATTCTAGATATGGCCGAGGATATCAAAGTGCCCTTGATCCTTGGAAGACCATTTTTGTCTACCGCTCGTGCTAAGATTGATGTTTACAAGAGAAAGAGTACTTTAAGAGTTAAGGAAGAAAAGATTATTTTTAAAAGTGTTAAACCTGCTAGTAGTTTAATTAAAAGAGTTTACATGCTAAGTTTAAGAGAAATAATGGAACTTGATTTAAAAGCTAGGCTAATGGGAGAGACTTTGGTGTTAAATAGATCATTAGACCCTTTTTGGAAAATTACATCGAACTAAATGATCTAAATGAACCATTTGAGCTTAGGAGAAATCAAGGTGATGATTTAATACCCACCATTAAGGAAGGTGGGGTAATTGAGGATTTAGAACTAGGGATGATGAACTTGATACTGAAATTGACGATTACCCTAGTTATTGCGACGATGATAAGAAAATCCACATAGACTGTGCTTACAACTTAAAGTTTTCATGCATGATAGGATTTGAATTTACACACGTCAACTTCTTTTCGCTGTTGTATGTCAATCTGATGTCCAAAAAGTTTCATAATTTAATAATGAATGATAAGATGGTATACAAAGGGGATAATGTTGTAGGAGCTTTAATGAATGTGCCTATTTTTGTTGGAACCTTTTTTGTTGTGACTTATTTTGTAGTTTTGGAAGATATGGGTGCTTATCGTGATAAAGGAATGGGCGATGTTATTGTTAGTGAACCGTTCTTAAGAGAAGTTGGAATTAAAGCAAGACGGTTTGATGGAATGATTACCATTTACAATGGTAATGATGAAGTAACTTACCAAATAGTGCGATCGCATCCGAGGTTTTAACACCACATTAATGAGCAATGCAATAAAATCCCACCATTACTGAAGGTAAGTGAACATGATAAGATGAACGGGATCTCGCACTCATACCAAAAGTTAAAGAGGTTCTACAAAAGAGTTTTGAATCTAGGATTCGACTTTATCCGAGTTCCGTCAATGGAAGAATGGCTCACACGCAGGCATGTTAGCGTGCATGAGATGGAATAGTGAAGAGAAGCTGAAGACAAGTCTAACTTAAAGACTTTGCTGTAAACAAAAGTGCTTCCCGGGAGACAACTCAGATTGTTATTTAATTTTATCGAGTTTGTCTTCCCAAACATCAATACGGCGTATCCGCTCCATACCATACGGCGTATTGATTGTCTGGACGTTATCAATCTTTATTTTTTATTGCACTTAAAAAACATTATTGTCAGCTCTGAAATACGGCTTATTCACTAACCTGATACGCCGTATCTACCAAAACTAACTCGTATTTAGTTTGTTTAGTTTAGTTTAAATTAACCGTAGGCACCAAGATAGGACTGCACATGTTTTTCCTATATTTTATACAGGACCTCATGAATGAAATATCGATGAAGTTGGTGGAATACATATTTTCTGTAATTCTGTGTGTGTGCTGTTCGTGCTAGGATTCAGACGCTTTTCTAGCACATAACCTTGCTCATAAGCACAACATGGAGAATCTACCGAGCAAATATCAGGGGAGTTTCTCATTTTAATTCTTTTTAAATTCCCGTATTTAATGTTTTATATATACAACGAGGAAGTTGTATAATTCAAGTGGGGAGATGGAATTAAAATGTTTACTTGTCCTATTTTTCACACTAAAATGCTTTAATTTTGCTCAAATTTAATTTTATTTCAAGCATACTTTTGTGAAATTACATGTTACATAACTGATGTTCGTCTAAATACGTATCAAACAAATAACCCTCAAATGTATAATATATATAAAATACATATACATATACGTAAGCAAAGTATCTTATAAATTACTCTTAGGAAAGAATAATAAATAATCAACACGGGTATCGTTCTCCTCGGTGAGAAGTGAATGGAAATTCACGATTATGTCGGGAATCGAGCTTGAATGTCATTCAAGTTTTGATTTTGGATTATAAATCTAATAACGTAAAGGGAAAGCAAATAAAAGGCACGGTAATCTAAAAATTAAAGGCACAATTAAAACCTAACGAAAATTAAACACTTAACGAACAATTAACGACAAACGGACTAACGAAAAGACAAACTATTATCAAATTAAACTTTAAAAACTTAAAATGCAAATTAATTACCATAAAATTTATTGAACTAATTTTTAAAATAAAGAAAATATTTTTTTGAATTTTTTAATTATTTAAAACCATTTTTTAAAGTAAATAATACTAAAAATGACATTAAAAATATAAAACTTAAAGAAAAATGGTAATTTATAAAGAAAAATTGGAAAATAAGTTGTTTACAATCAGCAGCTAAAAATCAAATAAGCTGCAAAAGCTAAAACTGAAAGAGTGCTTAAATATTAAATGGTGCATGATATAACTGAAAAAGACCCAAGGGCGAACGGTAAGGTGCATGTGTGTGTGAAGGAGATGTCACAGGTTCGAGTCCTATGACCTTCTTTTTTGCACAAACATTTTTTTCCATTTTTTATTTGAAAAAAACTAAAGTACAAGTAAAAATAAGCTAATTTAATAAATGGACTTATGACTGAAACTTATTAGATAAGCTAGAAAGAAGCTATGAAAGATGACAGATTTAGCAAGTTAAGGACCTAGCCACTAATGACTAAACTGCCTAGCTATTTAAAACTCAATAAGCAATCACAAATCCTAAATAAGCTAAAACAGGCCAAGAGCTAGACCTAAAAAGCATAAAGGTATGAAAATAAGCAAAGAAAATAAGCTAAAATAATCTAAAAAGCTAAAAAGACAGCAGACTCAAATAAAGACTAAATGGACTTTTACTACTTTTTAAACTAACTTTTAGAACTAATAAGCAATTGAAATAAGCTAAAAATGGAAAACAGATTTAGACTAGGACTCAAAGAACACATAAAAGCTGATTTTAAGCAAAATGATAAAATAAATAAGCTGAAAAAGGAAATTGAAATTGATAGAACAGCTACTATATTTTTGGCTTTATTTTTTTATGACTATTTTGCAGTTTTAAAAGTAAGACTATAAAAGGATTTTAACCAACTAAAAACTCAAAACAGATGTAAAACAGACCATAATAAGCTAAATTAAACAAAAGATTATCAAAGATAAGCTAAGACCTAACCACTGCTTATCTGCAAAAGTGGACTTTTTAAGGAAAACTAACAGCTAGACTTGATTTGAAATGCATAAAAAAATGTTTAACTAAAGACTCAAACTCAAATCAGATTGGAAAAGATGCATATGAAACTCATTTTGAGCTCAAAAACCAAACTACAAACAGATTTTTAATGAATTTAACTAATAAGCAAAATTAGAAACTTAAAAACTAGCAGACATGGATTTTTGATAAAACATGACTCAAAACTTAACAAAACATAATTCTAGCTTATTAAACTAACTTATAGACCTAATTAGAGCTTTTATGAACTGTCTTGACACCTAAAAGTTACACAAGCAGTTTTAATCAAATTAAAACTGTTTGTGCCAAACACCCCTTTAAGTAATGAAAATCCACTTTAAAACTAAAACAATCCAAATTAAGCTTTAATAAGTAAAAACAGATGGAGTTCTTAACAAATTAAGTACAAATAAGCAACACACTACCACAAATAAGCAGTAAACAATAAACTACATCATTTAGCTTTAATAAGCTAAAATAGGCAGTTTTATGAAAAAACTTAAACAAAAGACATATAAGCTGAAAATTATAACTAATAAGTAATAATGAGACACAATAAGCAAAATTAAGCAGAGAATAAGCAGTAAATAAGCAAAACAGTAAATAAGCATAAAAGTAAAAAAGTAAAGGTGTACCTTGATCCTAGCTCAAACAAGGATCAAACAAATGCTTAAATGAGCTAATCTACAAGCTAGCTTAATAATAAGCTAAGAATAAGCCTTATAAGCCCATCCATTTCTGGCTTATCTTCCAAATGGCTTATTCAATGAAATTTTGAGTGAATTTAAGATGATTAGCTTACTCAGTTAAGCCTTAGAGAGCTTAACTGAGTTAGGACTAGCTTATTAGGTAACAAAAGAGCTTAATGAACTTATATCAAAACACATTTAAACCATAGTTGCTTAAAAGTAAAACATGAATTAAAGACACAATTTAAAAAAAACTTGGAATTTTATTACTATTAAAAGAGATTACAAGCTGCTTTAAAAGGAAATTATATTAAAGAGAAAACAATAAGCTAAAATTACAAAAATAAGCTACGAATTAAGCTACCTACACTACTCCTACTCCTAAGCTAGTACTCTCTGTGTGATTTGCCTCACTATTTATAGTGAGATGATGAAGCTTCTAGCCTTTTGATATGCTCCCTACCTTCTAATCTTGACCCTCCAATCCCAATCCATCATTTAAGCACCCTTAGATCATTTCCATATTATTGTAGCCAATAAGATTCCACGGGATTGCCAGCGTGGCTAATTGCTTGTCAGATGTGTCAGGTGAGTTCTTTTAGAAGCATAGGGGCGTGTGTGTGGGCGATTGATGTGAGTGGTTTTAACCCGTGAGTGAATTAGCGGGGTAAATGGGAGGGAAATGAACGAAAGAGATAAACAGTAAAGTCCTTTTTATAACTTTAGACGTTTGACCAGGATTTTGATTTGGGCTTGACTTATTATTTGGGCCAGAAAATGGATAAGTAGTAATATGGATTTAAATGGGTTGGATTTTGAATTGCAAATGGATTTGGATTTATAGTTTTGGACTTTTGGTATAGTATGGATACAAAGTTAATGGGCTGACTCGGCCTAATAAAATGGGTACGGGTTGGCCCGTTAAAGATGTATACGCCTTCGGCTTTGATTTCTTGCACTCTTTCTATTCCCGTGCTCGGTTTTGTCTGCTTTGCCTTTGTTTTTGTCCTTTTATTTAATATCCGTACCTACAAGACACAAATCAAAAAATACACATAGACAATGCATTTTTTATCTGTTTTTGGTTATTATTGGTCTTTTTAGCTTGTTATTTTAGGTAAAAGGTATGTGTATTTAAGCACATACTAAAATCCCCCATACTAAGCTATTGCTGTGTTCTCACGCAATGTCATAAATACACACTTAGGAAACCAAAAATTTCAACCCCTAAGACTAATTACCTCAAAAAGTAGTTAAGTGTTCATCTAAGGGGATTAAGAAATCACTAGTTTTGAAAAGCTCTCCGTTTTACCATTTTTATAAATATACAAAGACTTATTCTTATCATCATTTCATAACTTTAAGGATCACGAAACAAGAAATACTAAAAGGATAAATTCATCATCCTTGATTTTTCACCCGCCCCAAACCAAGCTTAAAAATGAAATCATTGTTAAATACAAGTTAAGATGCTAACACTACTCATAAATGCTAATTGTATATGCATAGCTACTTTTCGCTCCCTTATTCCTAAATCCTCTAAAGATTTTATTCTTATTATTGGTGACAACTAAATTAAATTCTTATCCATATAAAGTAAACCCGGTTTAGACCACAATTAGTTTGAAATCATTTCCTAAAGAGGCGATATGGTAAGAATAAGGTCCACATTAAGGTTCTAATTTCGCATGATTTAGGGGTTATCCTTTTTATTTCATCCAAAATAACTCAACTATGAGTCTAGAGACGGAGGCTTTATTTAGATAACCCTGAGTCCAAAAATTTCTTTTATTATAACATTATTATTGCAACATTATTAAACCTCAGTCCTTTAAACAACTGCCACATCGGTATGTGAGCCGGCCATGGTCCAGGAGTCTTATTTTGACCAGGGGATCCTCGACCTTTTTGAAGGCTGCAACATCGGGAGCGAACCGACCAGATGCAACAAACTTTTATCAGCCTTGGATTTATTATTCTTACTACAGGCCTTCTTTTGAAGACTGCCACATCGGTTGTGAGCCGGCAAGAGACAGTAAACTTTTATCATCGCCATTTTTTATAATATTCTTACCTTCCACCCTTTAAGACGACTACCACATCGGTTGTGAGCCGGCAAGAGGTAGTGGTCTTATTTCGGCTTCGGTTTATTACATAACTATTATTATTATAGCCAAATTTCAAGTCTTGTGGTCTTTTAACTACCTAGACAACGGTAGCGAGTCGTCAAGAAATGGTAGCCTATTTCCCCACAACACTGACAAAACCTCGATGTGTACCTTAATTTCACCAGAAGGAATCTCTATGAAGAGATTTAAACTAAGAATCACAAAAACCTAAAGTAACATTATTTATTCAACAATAATAAAAACGTTTATTTTTTTTAAAGCTGATGGGAGCAAAAGCCACAATTAACCCTATAGCTCTAAATAGATTCCAACTTACCCAATGTTTTAGCATCTAACTTATACAAAACTCTATCTATTTTCGTTCTTCACAAATATTAATACCTTTACAAATGATTCCCGCTTAATAGCTTAGTCTAATGAAAACAAATTTTGCATATTTTAAAGTCTATCCATGGAAACTTTTGCAAACTCTTGCTTTTTCAAAGCTAGGAATTCGCGTTTAAAAGCTTCTTGTATAAAAGAACTTACAAAAGCTTAAATTTATATAAGTTAAGGGGCAAGCTAGAACGCAAAATGCTCGATCAAGACAAAATTTATTTTTAAAAAGACAATACTACGTGTCAAAACACTAATTTTATTTTTGAAATTTTTTTAATTTTGGCATAAAATCACATGTTTTTATTATTTTTGGTGGAAAAACTGGGTTACGTGAAGACAAGGCAAATGCAAGTAAAGACAAATCGAAAGAATCCGCCCCCATACAGAATATACACATTGTCCTCGATGTGAGACTATCACCCCCGTACTAATTTTAAGGCATAATTCAAATACTAAGGGGTCTCTACGCAAATCTAAAGTTGTTTATTAATTATGCTAATAGATACACGTTAATCAATAAGATCTAGGATATCGGATTCCATATAAAAGCATGCGAAGGATTGAAGATCGAGTGAACGATGGACAAAACCATGAGCACGAGAGTCTTCAAAATCCGGGCAATCCTGGACATAAAACACGCAACACGAGAAAGGAAGATGCGAACCTCCTCACATCACATTTATTAATAAATATTATGCTAATATACTATTACTAAGGATAAGCATGGGTTGTCACCCACGAAGCGCTTGTTTATTTCTGCGCGTCTCTAGCTTGACTCCTCCGCCATATCATCGTGATATTAGGGACAAAACAAGTGGAAGAGCAAACTTCCATCGAATATTCATATGCCATCGGCTCTAAAGAAGAAAAATGAAAAGTGGAGATGCCGGGGTCAAAAATGATATCCTCACTCCTAGAGGAGATAAAGGAATAGGAAGAATTCCACGGATAGATAAAAGAGAGATATAAATAAGGAAGAAAATTCAGATTAACATAATGGTGAAGGAAAGATAAAGGCGATCCCTCAAAAGGGCAACTCAAATATGTAGGAGAAATTTTTTTTCTCATAACCCCTGGTCGAAACTTTGACCATAATCTTCAAATACATTAAAATCACTTAAACTCCTTCGTGGCATGAACAAAGGAAACAAACCTATTCGGAAAGGAGATTAGTAAATTTCATCAAATAGGAAACTCTCAAGATAGATTATATCTCCCTCCAAATCAAAGAGAACCGTCCACAGATATCCGTAGAAATATCAATATCTAGAAAAGCATTGATCTCATCAATATCGCCTCTCGGGTCAAAACATTCATCCTTATTAAAATCAGAAAGATATGTGATAAGCAAAGCCGACTCATCAAGGTTAGATATATAAGAGTCCCTTACTTTACTCTCGATTCCGTAACACATCATCAAAGGAGATTTACGTCCCACTAAGATGTAATCCGTCATTGAATTTTCGAAAAGAGGGTTTCGATAAAATTTTACCATTTTCATCCGAACGTCCTCATAAGACGTGATAGTGACTCATCATCACTAGAGGTAAAATCATCATTTGAATTGAAAAGAGGGTTAGAGAAAGTCACAGATTTTTCCTCATAAACGTTAATGGGAGAGAAAAATCATCACACGAAGGTAAATCACAATCACTATCACTCTCGGAAGTATCCTCGGACTTACTTGGGATTGGAACAAGGTCCTCAACACTATACTTTATGAATTCATCCAATTCCTTTTCAGGAATAGTGCTAGGATCCTCATTCCCCATGATGAGAGAGTCCTCAGGCTCCAAAATGGGTGTGTTTGCAATAGACGGAGGTATTTGAGAATCAATTTCATTCAAAGGAATAGTACTCTTCTCGTAATCATAGTCATCATCGTCATCATAGCAAAAAAATTTGAAACGTTGTGAAGGATAAGTACTAAGATTAGCCACATGCTCTAGACGCTGAAGCTCTTTCTTTTTATTAATCTCAATACTCATTCCACTGAATTTACCTTTAAGCTCATCAATCATATTTTCACATTCCCTTCTAAAACGAATATCAATTTTCTCATTACGATAATCTTTAATCTGTAAGTCATTACTTAAACTTAACATTTCATCTAAATAATGCTGCTTTAGATCCTCCATATCTTGGATACTCATTTCTTGAAGAGGTGATTGATCGATGCTAGCCGCCTGCTCTTGTTGAAGTAACTTTTCACAAAATGATTGCATCATTTGAAGAAGTTCATACATCTTTTGCTGGAGGTCCTCTTGAATACTCAGAGGCTAATGATTGATGGAATATTGCGGGGGTTGGTCAAAACCGGAAGAGTTAAGCTCAAAATAGTTTTGATTCATCGACTAACATTGAAAACTTTCATGAGGACCCCCATAGTTTTCACAATTAGGATATTGTTGTGGAAAACTCGGTGAATTTTGTGGATAATAATTATCACTAAAGTTTTGATTGTAGCTCGGTTCCGGCTCATAGACAAGCGGGAATCGTGGTAGACAATCAAAACCGTAGTGATGATCGTTTCCACATAACTCACAAGAGTATGTCAGGGGTTGTGGTGGTGGGTTGATAAAGTTTGGAGAATCATTGTAAGAATATGGAGTTGGTTCATAAGAGAATGAATTTTCAGTTTCCGAATTACATCCTAAACAAGGTACCCTTCTATTATAATATCCACACCGCTCGCAAGTACAATATCGACAAGGTGGATCATCTAAAGGATTTCCGCAGCCGAAACAACTATGTTGTTCGAGTGACGACATAAGAATTAAACCAATCATAGGATAAAGAAGATAAGAATTAAATGAAATAAGAGGATAAAGGAGAATATTTTTATATTTATATAAAGATAAGAAAAATAAAAATAAAAATATTTTTGGAATTTTTTAATATTTATAAAAGAAAAGGATTTTTGAATTTTTTATGTATTTTAAACAAGAAAAATATTTTTGGTAACCGAAAGTTAAAAGTGTATGGTAGCTCTCTAGAAAACGTACAAAGAAGCGGAGGAGCGGGTAAGCGCGAAGCTTTTAAAAACCTTCTCCTTTCGGGTCGAAGTTCGTAGGATCGACCCTCCTTATACCTCTCTTATAGTTAGTTAACCAAAGATGAGCCGAAACGACAATTAACAAACGGTTATTTTCAATATTAAAATAAAAGAAAATAAGAATAGAAGTGTAAAATATTTTTGTATTTTTATATAAAATAAAACAAAAACTTTCACGGGGAAAAGATCTTCAAGGCTCGAACAAGAATAATTCTGTAAAAATCGCTACACCTCTCCCCGGCAGCGGCGCCATTTTGATGTTCGTCTAGATACGTATCAAACAAATAACCCTCAAATGTATAATCTATATAAAATACATATACGTAAGCAAAGTATCATACAAATTACTCTTAGGAAAGAATAATATGTAATCAACATGGGTATCGTTCTCCTCGGTGAGAGGTGAATGGAAATTCACGTTTATGTCGGAAATCGAGCTTGATTATCATAAAAGATTTGGATTTGGTTTCTAATTCTAAAAACGCAAGGGAAAGCAAATAAAAGGCACGCTAAACTAGACTTAAAGATACAATTGAATTTAAACGACAATTAAACACTTAACGGGAGATTAACGACTAACAGAAAGACAAACTATTATCAAATTAAACTTTAAAAACTAAAAATGCAAATTAATTACCTTAAAATTTATTGAACTAATTTTTAAAATAAAGAAAATATTTTTTTGAATTTTTTAGTTATTTAAAACAAAAACAGATTTAATCTAAATTAAATATTAAAAATAGTAAACTAATTTATAAAAATCTAGAAAAATTATAAAAAAATACTTTAATCTATTATTAATGTAAGAAAAATAAAAACTGGAAATAAGCTAAACGGAAAATAAGTTGTTTACAATCAGCAGCTAAAAATCAAATAAGCTGCAAAAGCTAAAACTGAAAGAGTGCTTAAATATTAAATGGTGCATGGTATAACTGAAAAAGACCTAAGGGCGAACGGTAAGGTACATGTGTGTGTGAAGGAGAGGTCACAGGTTCGAGTCCTGTGACCTTCCTTTTTGCACAAACATTTTTTCCATTTTTTATTTAAAAAAAATAAAGTACAAGTAAAAATAAGCTAATTTAATAAAAGGACTTATGACTTAAACTTATTAGATAAGCTAGAAAGAAGCTATGAAAGATGACAGATTTATCAAATTAAGGACCTAGCCACTAATGACTAAACTGCCTAGCTATTTAAAACTCAATAAGCAATCACAAATCCTAAATAAGCTAAAACAGGCCAAGAGCTAGACCTAAAAAGCATAAAGGTCTGAAAATAAGCTGAAATAATCTAAAAAGCTAAAAAGACAGCAGACACAAATAAAGACTAAATGGACTTTTACTACTTTTTAAACTAACTTTTAGAACTAATAAGCAATTGAAATAAGCTAAAAATGGAAAACAGATTTAGACTAGGACTCAAAGAACACATAAAAGCTGATTTTAAGCAAAATGATTAAATAAATAAGCTGAAAAAGGAAATTAAAATTGATAGAACAACTACTATATTTTTGGCTTTATTTTTTGGATTTTATGACTATTTTGCAGTTTTAAAAGTAAGACTCTAAAAGGATTTTAACCAACTAAAAACTCAAAACAGATGTAAAACAGACCATAATAAGCTAAATTAAACAAAAGATTATCAAAGATAAGCTAGGACCTAACCACTGCTTATCTGCAAAAGTGGACTTTTTAAGGAAAAACTAACAACTAGACTTGATTTGAAATGCATAAAAAATGTTTAACTAAAGACTCAAACTCAAATCAGATTGGAAAAGATGCATATGAAACTCATTTTGAGCTCAAAAACCAAACTACAAACAGATTTTTAAAGAATTTAACTAATAAGCAAAATTAGAAACTTAAAAACTAGCAGACATGGATTTTTGATAAAACAGGACTCAAAACTTAACAAAACTTAATTCTAGCTTATTAAAACTAACATATAGACCTAATTAGAGCTTTTATGAACTATCTTGACACCTAAAAGCTACACAAGTAGTTTTAACCAAATTAAAACTACTTGTGCCAAACACCCCTTTAAGTAATTAAAAATCCACTATAAACTAAAACAATCCAAATTAAGCTTTAATAAGTGAAAATAGATGGAGTTCTTAACAAATTAAGTACAAATAAGCAACACTCTACCACAAATAAGCAGTAAACAATAAACTACATCATTTAGCTAAAATAAGCTAAAATAGGCAGTTTTATGAAAACACTTAAACAAAAGACATATAAGCTGAAAATTATAACTAATAAGCAATAATGAGACAAAATAAGCAAAATTAAGCAGAGAATAAGCAGTAAATAAGCATAAAAGTGAAAAGTAAAGGTGTACCTTGATCCTAGCTCAAACAAGGATCAAACAAATGCTCAAATGAGCTAATCTACAAGCTAGCTTAATAATAAGCTAAGAATAAGCCCTATAAGCCCATCCATTTCTGGCTTATCTTCCAAATGGCTTATTCAATGAAATTTTGAGTGAATTTGAGATGATTAGCTTACTCAGTTAAGCCTTAGAGAGTTTAACTGAGTTAGGACTAGCTTATTAGGTAACAAAAGAGCTTAATGAACTTATATCAAAACACATTTAAACCATAGTTGCTTAAAAGTAAAACATGAATTAAAGACACAATTTAAAAGAAACTTGGAATTTTATTACTATTAAAAGAGATTACAAGCTGCTTTAAAAGGAAATTATATTAAAGAGAAAACAATAAGCTAAAATTACAAAATAAGCTACGAATTAAGCTACCTACACTACTCCTACTCCTAAGCTAGATGATCTCTCTGTGTGATTTGCCTCACTATTTATAGTGAGATGATGAAGCTTCTAGCCTTTTGAGACGCTCCCCACCTTCTAATCTTGACCCTCCAATCTCAATCCATCATTTAAGCACCCTTGGATCACTTCCACGTTATTATAGCCAATAATATTCCACGGGATTGCCAGCGTGGCTAATTGCTTGTCAGATGTGTCAGGTGAGTTCTTCTAGAAGCATAGGGGCGTGTGTGTGGGTGATTGATGTGAGTGGTTTTAACCCATGGGTGAATTAGCAGGGTAAATAGGAGGGAAATGAACAAAAGAGATAAACAGTAAAGTCCTTTTTATAACTTTGGACGTTTGACCAGGGTTTTGATTTTGCCTTAACTTATTGTTTAGGCCAGAAAATAGATAAGTAGTAATATGGATTTAAATGGGTTGGATTTTGAATTGTAAATGGATTTGGATTTATAGTTTTGGACTTTTGGTATAGTATGGATACAAAGTTAATGGGCTGACCCGGCCCAATAAAATGGGTACGGCTTTGATTTCTTGCACTCTTTCCATTCCCGTGCTCGGTTTTGTCTGCTTTGCCTTTGTTTTTGTCCTTTTATTTAATATCGGTACCTTCAAGACATAAATCACAAAATACACATAGACAATGCATTTTTTTTATCTATTTTTGTTCATTATTGGTCTTTTTAGCTCGTTTTTTAGGTAAAAGGTATGTGAATTTAAGCATATACCAAAATCCCCCATACTAAGCTATTGCCGTGTCCTCACGCAATGTCATGAATACACACTTAGAAAACCAAAAATTTCAACCCCTTAGACTAATTACCTTGAAAAGTAACTAAGTGTTCATTTAAGAGGATTAAGAAATCACTAGTTTTGAAAAGCTCCCCGTTTTACCATTTTTATGCATTTATTATCATTCATTCATATCATAACTTTTACGGAACACGCAACACTAACAGGATAAATTCATCGTCCTTGATTTTTCACCCGCCCCATACCAAGCTTAAAAACGAAATCATTGTTAAATACAAGTTAAGATGCTAACACTACTCATAGATGCTAATTGTGTATGCATAGCTACTTTCCGCTCCCTTATTCCTAAATCCTCTAAAGATTTTTTTTATTATTGGCGACAAATAAACTAAGTCCTTATTTATATAAAGTAAACCCGGTTTAGACCACAATTAGTTTGAAATTCGTTCCTAAAGAGACGATATGGTGAGAATAAGGTCCACATTAAGGTTCTAATTTCGCACGATTTAGGGGTTATCCTTTTTATTTCATTCGAAACAACTCAACTACGAGTCCAGAGACAGAGGCTTTATTTAGATAACCCCGGAGTTGAAATTTAGCTTTATTATTATTATTATTGCAACATTATTAAACCTCGGTCCTTAAAATAACTACCACATCGGTATACGAGCCGACCATGGTCCAGGAGTCTTATTTCGACCTCGGTGATCCTTGACCTTTTTTAAGGCTGCAACATCGGTTGTGAGCTGGTAAGATGCAGCAAACTTTTATCAGTCTCGGGTTATTACTATGTGCCTTATTTAGAAGACTGCCACATCGGTTGTGAGCCGGCAAGAGGCAGTAAACTTTTATCAGCCCACAGTTTTTATTATTATTATTATTACCTCCACCCTTTAAACGACTACCACATCGGTTGTGAGCCGGCAAGAGGTAGTGGTCTTATTTCGGCTTTGGTTTATTACATTATTATTATTATAGCCAAATTTCGAGTCCTGTTGTCTTTTAACTACCTAGACAACAGTAGCGAGTCGTCAGGAATCGGTAGCCTATTTCCCCACAAAACTGACAAAACCTCGATGTGTACCTTAATTTCACCAGAAGGAATCTCTACGAAGTGATTTAAACTAAAAATCGCAAAAACCAAAACAACTTTATTTATTCAATAATTATATAATGTTTATTAAGCTGAAGGGAGCAAAAAGCCACAATTAACCTCTATGAGCCTTAAAGAGATCCAACTACTCTATGTTTAGCATCTAACTTATATAAAACTCTATCATTTCTCGTTCTTCGCAAATTTAAAATCTTTAATAAAAAGATCCGCGAATGCTTAGTCTAATAAAACAAGCTTTGCATATTTAAAGTCTATTATGGAAACTTGCAAACTCTAGGCTTTTTATATGCTAGAACTCGCATTGTAAAGCTTCTTGTATAAAATACTAGCAACGGCTTAAATTTATATAAGTTAAGGGGCAAGCTAGAGCGCAACATGCTCGATCAAGTCAAAATTTATTCCTTAAAAAGACAAAACTACGTGTCAAAACACTTATTCTATTTTTGAAAATTTTAAATTTTGGCAAATTTTTGCTATTTTTGGTGGAAAAATGAGGTTACGTGAAGACAAGGCAAATGTAAGTAAGATCAAATCGAAAGATCCCCCCATACTAGAACTACACATTGTCCTCGATGTGAGACTGTCACCCCCATACTAGTTACAAGGCATAATCCAAATATTAAGGGGTCTCTACGCAAATCTAAAGCCGTTTATTAATTATGCTAATAGATAAACGTTAATCAATAAGATCTAAGATAACAGATTCCCATAAATAAGCATGCGAAGGATTGAAGATCGAGTGAACGATGGACAAAACCACGAGCACGAGAGTCTTCATAATCCGGGCAATCTTGGACATAAAACACAAAACACAAAACACGAGAAGGGAAGAGGTGAGCCTCCTCACATCATACTTATTAGAAATAAAACTAAAAGGATAAGCATGGGTTGCCACCCACGAAGCGCTTGTTTTTGTGCGAGTCTCTAGCTTGACTCTCCATATATCATCGTGATATTAGGGATGAAACATGTGGAAGAGAAAATCTTCATCGGACATGTGTATGCCACCGGCTCTAAGGAATTAAAACTATAAGCGAAGATGTCGGGGTCAAAAATGATATCCTCACTCCCGGAGGAGAGAGGAAGAGAAGAATCCACCGAATAGGTGAAATAAGGAAGAAAAATTAGGATAGCATATGTGAGGGAAAGATAATGGCGATCCTTAAAGGGTAAGCTCACATATGTTAGAGAAAAAGTGTTCTCATAAATGTCGGGGTCGAAAACTTTGACCATACTCTTCAAATCTTCTTTATCAAGTTCATCCTTTAAACTTCTCGGATCATGATTTAAAAATACCTCGGAAGGGAGATTAGGGATAGTGTCATCAATAAGCAAACTTTCAAGGTAGATTATATCTCCCTCCGAATCGTGATAACCGTTCTCAATATCCGTAGAAATATCCATATTAAGAAAAACATTGATCTAATCAATTTTGCCTCATGGGTCAAAACACTCATCCTCATTAGTATCGGAAAGAGGTGTGACTAACAAAGCCGCCTCATCAAGGTTAGAAACATAAGAGTCCTTACTCTCGATGTCCTCTAACACCTCATCAAAAAGAGGATTTACATCACTAGAGATATATTCGTCATCGAATTTGAAAAGAGGGTTCGAGTAAATTTTAACATTGTCTTCTGGAACGTCCTCATCGGATAGTGACTCACCATCACTAGAGGTAAAATCGTCATTTGAATTGAAAAGAGGGTTAGAGAAAGTCACGGATTTTTCCTCATAAATGTTAATGGGAGAGAAATCATCACACGGAGGTATATCACAATCACTATCACTCCCGGAAGTATCCTCGGACTCACTAGGGATTGGAACAAGTTCCTCAACACTAGACTTTATTACTTCGTCCGATTCCTTTTCAGGAATAGTGCTAAGTTCCTCATTCCCTATAATGAGAGAGTCCTCGAGATCCTCATTTGGTAAAATGAGTGTAATTTCAATAGACGGAGGTATTTGAGAATCAATTTCATTCAAAGGAATAGTACGCTCCTCGTAATCATAGTAATCATAGCAAAAAGATTTGAAACGTTGCGACGGATAAGTACTAAGATTAGCCACCTGCTCTAGATGCTGAACCTCTTTCTTTTTATTAATCTCAATACTCATTCCATTGAATTTACCTTTAAGCTCATCAATCATAGTTTCACATTCCCTTCTAAACTGAATATCTATTTTCTCATTACGATAATCTTAATCTGTAAGTCATTACTTAAACTTAACATTTCATCTAAATAATGCTGCTTTAGATTCTCCATATCTTGGATACTCATTTCTTGATGATCGATGCTAGCCGCCTGCTTTTGTTGAAGTAACTTTTCACAAAATGATTGCATCATTTGAAGAATTTCATACATCTTTTGCTGATTAAGGTTCTCTTGAATACTCGAAGGCTGATGATTGATGGAATACTGCGGGGGTTGGTCAAAACCGGAATAGTTAGGCTCAAAATAGTTGTGATTCATCGGTTGACATTGAAAGCTTTAATGAGGACCCCTACAGTTTTCACAGCAAAGATATTGTTGTGGAAAACTCGGTGAATTTTGTGGATAATAATTATCACTAAAGTTTTGATTGTAGCTCGGTTCTTGCTCGTAGACAAACGGGAATCGTGGTGGACAATCATAACCATGGCGAGAATCATTTCCATATAACTCGCACGAGTATGTCTCGTACTAGGGTTAGGTAGTCGGAAAATTTTGGAAGATCATTGAAAGAATTCGGATTTGGATCATAAGCGAATGAATCTTCATCTCCAAAACAGCATACAGAACAAACTTCATCCATATAATTTCTTCTACACCGCACACAAGTACACCATTGAAAAATATCGCCGAACGGGACTCCACACTTAAAACATCTACATGGGGTGAATGTCGACATAAGAATTAAACAAATGAGATTAAGAAGAGTATTTTTTTGAATTTTTTTTATGTATTTTAAACAAGAAAAATATTTTTGGTAACCGAAAGTTAAAAGTGTATGGTAGCTCTCTAGAAAACGTACAAAGAAGCGGAGGAGCGGGTAAGCGCGAAGCTTTTAAAAACCTTCTCCTTTCGGGTCGAAGTTCGTAGGATCGACCCTCCTTATACCTCTCTTATAGTTTGTTAACTAAAGATGAGCCGAAACGACAATTAACAAACGGTTATTTTCAATATTAAAATAAAAGAAAATAAGAATAGAAGTGTAAAATATTTTTGTATTTTTATATAAAATAAAACAAAAACTTTCACGGGGAAAGGATCTTCAAGGCTCGAACACAAACAATTCCTTAAAAATCGCTACACCTCTCCCCGGCAGCGGCGCCATTTTGATATTCGTCTAAATACGTATCAAACAAATAACCCTCAAATATATATAATGTATATAAAATACATATACGTAAGCAAAGTATCATACAAATTATCTTTAGGAAAGCATAATAAAAAAACAACACGGGTATCGTTCTCCTCGGTGAGAGGTGAATGGAAATTCACGTTTATGTCAGAAATCGAGCTTGAATATCATAAAAGATTTGATTTTGGTTTTTAAATCTAATAACGTAAAGGGAAAAAGTAAATTAAGGCACGAAAATCTAAGCAATACAGGCAATTAAAACATTAAGTATTAAAACGATAACGGGAATTTAAAAACGCGACTAAAAACCTAAAATATCAAATTTTAACCCTAAAAATGTAAATTTCAAATCTAAAAGTCCTAAATGTATAAAAATAATTTTTGAAAAAGAAATTATATTTTTTAGACTTTTTTTTTGAATTTAAAACTAATTTAATCTAAAAATATTATTAAAAATATTAAACTAATTTATAAAATTCTAAAAAATTTAAGAAAGATGCTTTTAACTATTTAAAACTTAAAAAAATAAAACGGGAAAATAAGCTAAACCGAATAAGCTGTTAAAAATCAAATAAGCTCAAAAAGCTAAAACTGAAAATGCATAGAAAAGAAACCAAACCCACCCTTATGACAGAAAAGTCCCAAGGGCAGGATGGTTAAGGCGTTGGTATGTTAAAGGGGAGGTCACAGGTTCGAAACCTGTGACTTCCTTTTAAAAAAAACATTTTTTTCTTTTTGAAAAAGCTCAAGATAAGACAAAAATAAGCTACTTTATTAAAGGAACTTAATGCTAGAACTTATTAATAAGCTAGATAAAGTTGTTTGAAAGATGACAGCTACTTTTCTTAATTCTTAGAAAATAAGCAAAGCTGTTTGGCATTTTAGACTTAATAAGCAATAAGTAAAGCAACTAAGCTGAAAACAAATAATGACCTAGTCCTAATAAGCACTAAAGATTAAAGATAAGCAAATACAATAAGCTGGAAAGCAATAAAAAGCACTTAAGGACAGTAGACACAAACACAGTTTTTAAGGACTTTTGACACATTTTAAACTAAGATTTTGAAAAATTAAGCACTTGAAATAAGCTGAAACTTGAAAACAGATAAAGACTTAAACTCTAATGTCTCAAATAAGCAAAAATTAAGAAACCTAACAAAAGTAATAAGCTAGAAAAGGCCAATGAAATTGACAGATTACACCTATTGATTTTGAACTTCCCTCTAGTTGAAAGGACTACTTGCAGACTAGGATTTAAGACTCAAAAATACTTAATGACAACTGAAAACAAAAAACAGGTTACTCTTACACTACAATAAGCCAATTATAATCAAAAATTAACCCAAACTAAGCTTTATTCTAACCACACTTTTTACTTTAAGTCCTAACTTTAACTACTAAACTAGACACTAACTAATTTGACTGAATTTTGATCAAAAACTCTTAAAAGGGGATTCCAAAGTTTAAAAACTTAAAAACAGATGCACATTCAGGATTTTTGATCACACAAACCATAACTCAGATAGTCTTTTAAGAATATTCATTATTTAGACAGTTTGTCAACCTATTGAACTAGCAGACTTAAGGATTTTATAAAATGAACCAGCAAACTTCACAAATCCTAATTTAGGCTTGTTAAATCTATTATTTAAACTATATTAGAGCTTACGAAAATTGGATAATAAAACCGGACTCTAAACTTAACAAACTTAATTTTAGCTTATTAAAACTACTTATTGACCTAATTAGAGCTTTTTATGAACTGTTTGACACTAAAAAGCTACTCAGGCAGTTTTAAACGAAATTCAAAAATGCTTGTGCTCAAACACCCCTTTAGTAATTGAAATCCACTTTTAAAACGGTAAAACCAATCTAAATTAATCTTTAATAAAGTAAAACAGATGGACGTTCTTAACAAATTTAAGTACAAAATAAGAAACACTCTACCACAAATAACAGCAGTTAAAACAATAACTACATCATTAGCTAAAATAAAGCTAAATAGGTAGTTTTATAAAAAAAACACTTAAACAAGAGACATATAAGCTAAAAAAATTTTGACTAATTAAGCAAATAATGAGACACAATAAGCAAAAATTAAGCAGAGAGTAAGCAGTGTAGTAAATAAGGAAAAGTATATGTTGGGAATTTCACTTTTAACGTGACGACATATACAGAATTTCCATAGTTTATCATAGTCACATACGCGAGGCTAGAGAGAATAGGTCAAACTATGTATATGGTTTAGGGCGTAGGGCTTTTATATAACACTCTATGGCTTCCATAGAGGGGTTGAGTCATTTGGCATTTGTCAAGTCATTTGTATCCTTCATCCATTTTCCATCAAATATCACAAGTCCATCTTCCATCTCTCTACTATCTCTCACTAAAATGGCTTTCATGTGGTTTGACTCACCTAGACCACCGGATCTTAGTTTTCGTGAATCTACAATTGGTATCAAGAGCCATGGAGTGGTGTGTTTAGTTTTTGTGTTTGATTTGTGTTCAAAACCTTTACTAGTATTCTTCAGTAAATAAGCATAAAAGTGAAAAGTAAAGGTGTACCTTGATCCTAGCTCAAGCAAGGATCAAACAAATGCTCAAATGAGCTAATCTACAAGCTAGCTTAATAATAAGCTAAAATAAGCCCTATAATCCCATCCATTTCTAGATTATCTTCCAAATGGCTTATTCAATAAAATTTTAAGTGAATTTGAGATGATTAGCTTACTCAGTTAAGCCTTAGAGAATTTAACTGAGTTAGGACTAGCTTATTAGGTAACAAAAGAGCTTAATGAACTTATATCAAAACATATTTAAACCATAGTTGCTTAAAAGTAAAACATGAATTAAAGACATAATTTAAAAGAAACTTGGAATTTTATTACTATGAAAAAAGATTACAAGCTGCTTTAAAAGGAAATTATATTAAAGAGAAAACAACAAGCTAAAATTATAAAATAAGCTACGAATTAAGCTACCTACGCTACTCCTACTCCCAATCTAGATGACCTCTTTGTGTGATTTGCCTCACTATTTATAGTGAGATTATAAAGCTTCTAGCCTTTTGAGACGCTCCCCACCTTCTAACCTTGACCCTCTAATCTTAATCCATCATTTAAGCACCCTTGGATCACTTCCATGTTATTGTAGCCAATAAGATTTCACGGGATTGCCAGCGTGGCTAATTGCTTGTTAGATGTGTTAGGTGAGTTATTCTAGAAGCATAGGGGCGTGTGTGTGGGTGATTGATGTGAGTGGTTTTAACTCATGGGTGAATTAGCATGGTAAATGGGAGGGAAATGAACGAAAGAGATAAACAGTAAAGTCCTTTTTATAACTTTGGACATTTGACCAGGGTTTTGATTTGGGCTTGACTTATTGTATGGGCCAGAAAATGGTCAAGTAGTAATATGGATTTAAATGGGTTGGATTTTTAATTGTAAATGGATTTGGATTTATAGTTTTGGACTTTTGGTATAGTATTGATACAAAGTTAATGGGCTGACCCGACCTAATAAAATGGGTACGGCTTTGATTTCTTGCACTCTTTCTATTCCCGTGCTCGGTTTTGTCTGCTTTGCCTTTGTTTTTGTCCTTTTATTTAATATCCGTACACTCAAGACACAAATCACAAAATATATATATAGACAATGCATTTTTTTATCTATTTTTGGTCATTATTGGTCTTTTTAGCTCATTTTTTTAGGTAAAAGGTATGTGTATTTAAGCACATACCAATATCATACTAAGGTATGAACTAGAACATGTTATCTTTGAAACTAAGTCGTCAACCATCATACCACTAATAATGTTAAGGGTGACCGTACAACGCACATCTGACCTCTATGCATCGACCTTGAAAACACTTTTGGAGCGTATATCTAAAACTGAACATTAACTGGATTAGGTCGTGATCGAACGTCGTTGCATTTTCATGTTTGATCTTGATTTTGCTACTTATCACCTTCTTGCTTAAGGTGAGTTCTCGTAGCCCCACCTTTTTGAACTTGTTTTGTCTTTGGGAGAAAATGATACTCAAATCTATTTTGAACTTGGTTTATGAGATCTTGATACTCAAATCTATTTTGAACTTGTTTTCATTACTGTGCGAAACTTTTATCTTTTTAGACAATGTTATGTGCCTATGACTGCTATGTGAATGATATGAGATTTACTTATGGATCTTCCGCCTTATGTATAGCTCCAGCTGGTAGGCTTTAGGTGCGTGTGAACTTATAGTTGAGAACTTTTTGTGCATTGGTATCTATATTATTGTGCATCTTTGGATTTAAGAGTAGTATAAAGTTGTTATGTGTTATCTATATTGTTGTGCATCTTTGGATCTAAGAGTAGTATAGAGTTGTTATGTGGTATCTATATTGTTGTGCATCTTTGGATCTAAGAGTAGTATGGAGTTGTTATGTGGTATCTATATTGTTGTGCATCTTTGGATCTAAGAGTAGTATAGAGTTGTTATGTGGTATCTATATTTGTTGTGTATCTTTGCATCTAAGAGTAGTATGGAGTTGTTATGTGGTATCTATATTTGTTGTGTATCTATGGATCTAAGAGTAGTATGGAGTCATTATGTTGGTATCTATATCTAGTGGAAATCTTTGTGGATCTAGAATCTTTGATAGTATGAGTTGCTATATTGGTATCTATATCTAGTGGGAATCTTCGTGGATCTTGAATCTTTGATAGTATGAGTTGCTATGTTGGTATCTATATCTAGTGGGAATCTTTGTGGATCTTGAATCTTTGATAATTGAGTTGCTATGTTGGTAGCTATATCTTTTGGGAATCTTCGTGGATCTTGAATCTATGATAGCAGGGAGTTGCTATGGTGGTATCTATTTTATTGCACATATTCACTGTCATATTACACATTTGTTCACCTTTTGAAAACTATGGCACATCAATTGGGTTATTATCAAACCTATGAGCTCACCAACTTTATGTTAACCTTTTCGAGTATCATTTTCAGGTGAGTTTCAACAAAGGTAAATTGGAAGTAATGGGGATCAAAGAAGTACGTTTTCGGGGGCTTAACTAGAGACTTGTGTTTTTGCTAATCAAGGATGAAACTTTGGGGAACTTTTGTAAACCTAAATCTTGTAAACTTGGTACGGTGTGATCTTATATCTTGTGCAATGTAATCATATCGTCGCATCCCGTGTTTCCGCCGTTGTCGGGGTGTGACAACACTCCCCTCAATTTTCAAAATCCATGCCTACCGTTCGTGAGGACTCTCCCGTCGAAGAAGTCACGGCCCCATCGAAGAAGGCGGCAAAAAGACGCCAAAAGAATATGGTTCGAAATGACGAGGAACAACAATGTACTCCATGGATCACTCAAGAAGTTGCATTGTGCAAAGCTTGGGTTCGTATATCCAAAGATGGCATTGCTAGCAATACGATAAAGAAGGTTGGGTTTTAGATTGAGATTTTAGAACACATGCTAGAAAAGTATCCTATAACCATTCGTTAGACCTACGATATGGTAAATGGGAAATGGAAGAATGTGCGTCCTAAAGTTGCTCAAATTTGTGGCGTGTACCACAACGTCACTCGGAGGGCGCTGAGTGGATCTGGAGATGGGGATTACACCCACCTGGCACTTTTGAAATATCAAGCTAAATCTGAAGTCTTGTTTACACTTACGCATTATTGGGCTGAATTAAAAGATTGTGAGAAATGGAATGAGGTGGAAATTCTAGATTTTGAAGCAAATGAACAGGAAAACAAGAAAAGATACAAGTCTTCAGAGTCTAATTCGTTCAACACGACGCAATCAGCGGATGGTAGTTTTAATTTGAATATGCACGCTGTAGACGACGAGGAAGAAGATGCGCAGGAAGTTCAACGACTAATGGGCAGAGATAGAGCAAAGAAGAAAGCCACAGCGTCGTTGGCATCTTCAGCATCTGGCAACGATGAAGCGTTGTCTAGGTTGATGGTCAACAAATATGCAAGTCTCGACGTGTCGTATAACGCCATAAAGTCACAAAAATGTGAGCATTTTTGGAGATCAGAAAGAAGGAGTTGGAACTAAAGGAACAAAGTAGAGAATGCGAGAATATGAACAACATCAAAAGACAAATTGTTCTATTTCTATATGTAGCATACTGATCACTTGGCTAGAATTTACCTCTATCGGGCCTTGGAGATGAAGGAGAATTAAAATTTACCATATTAGTTTAGGTTTTTAGTTATCTATGTAATGTTTACGTTTTTTATTTCATACATTTATGTAACGGTTTTAATTTATGAATAAAAGTTAGTTTTTTAATAAGGAAAATGATCCTCTCATGTTCACTTTGAACATGAGAGGGTAAAGTTAGTGTTATGTGAGTGAAAAATATATATATCATATATTGTGGGGCCTTAACTTTATTAATAATATAATTTTGTTCACTCACATAACACTAACATTACCTTCTTATGTTCAAAGTAAACATGAGATGATCCTTATCCTTTTAATAAATAAAAAAATGAGTTAAAATGTGAGGTGATGTAACCATTAGGCTGGACGGTATAACATAAAACTCACCGCGGTGAGTTGCAATTCACGCGTGAGTTGTTATGCCACCCAGAAAAGTGAGTTTTCACTTTGGCATTTGCTCGGTGAGTTTGGACCCTATTTCGTGTGCATTAGGTGAGTTACTCACCTAGTGTGAGTTTTAAATTGGTGGGCCTCCTCTTTTTATATTTATTGTATTTTAATTAGTTGTGAGTGTGTGTGGGTATTTAGTATGATATATTTTATATAAAGTGGGTATTTTAATGAAATGTGAGTTTTAGTTGTAAGGTGAGTTCTTATTACGATTGAAAGGTGAGTTGTAGTGAGTTTTAAAGTTGGAGAGAAAAAGTTAATGTGACGCTGACGTGTCATGTGAGTTTTAAAGTTAGAGAGAAAAAACTAAAATGACATTGTGATGGAAAATGAGAGAGCGTGAACATTGTGGTAGTAAACACTGAAAACAAAATCATTGTGAGTGACCAATGAGAGCGGTGCACCATGATGTGGGTAGTGACATTTAATCAGAAAAATGCCTTAAGAAAAATCATAAATATATGAAAAGAAGATGTGTTTGGTGAGTATTTGCCGAAAAAAACTTCAGGTTAGCAAGTAGACAGAGGAGATTCATAAACAGGCACAAGCACCACCAGTCAAAATCTTATATGAAACCTTTTTGATATCATGACCCCCTCACCCTCGTGAACCCTCTGCCTCTCCGAATATATACCCTCCTCTCTCCTGCATTATACATACATCCTTTTGTATCTATATATTCTTTCAGTGCCTGCACCCTCCCCTATGCCATTCGTCTTGTCGAATTAACCCCACCATTTTTATTCCTTTTTCTTTCTTGGTTAAAAAAAAAATACATTTTATATGTACATTTTTATATGTGTACTTTATGCCAAGTTGATAATACCCAATCAACTACTTGTGATTTAAATGCAGCAAATGGTGTAGCTTGTTACAATGGAGAAAAAATAAAGTAAATCTAGATAGCAATCCATAACATAGTTAGTTAGATTTAAGCTAGCGATCCCAAAACATTCGAGAACAAAGTGCAGTATGTAGATATGCGTATAAATCAATAAAAAAGACATGGAAACATGCACAATGCCAATTATGATTCACAAAAAAAGTCAGTGATCACAAGTGAGATTTAACTAATTTAGGCAGAAGATGATGATTTACATATGTCTTGCAAAGTATAAACACAATGGCAATGTCTCAATAACTAAGTTGCAGAAAATACATAAAAAAACCAAGTAACCAAAGGTACAAGTAGAAGAAAGGTAAGAATTTTATTGTAGAATGCACATTAGGTAATTGATTAATTAATTAATATTATAATATAATAGGTCATAGGTATTGGTGGAGAGAATGAATTGAAACCTCCGCCATTAAAGGATTTAGAAGAACTCATGCCCCCCGGCATATCGCTTCAAATGTTCAAACTCACTTTATATCATTCCCCTTTTATCTTATTCAAATGTATAAAAAGTTAAATATATTTTTATTAGCTACAAATTCTTTTATTCTATTTATATATATGATAGAGATCTTCTAAAGTTTATACGAACTTTATCGGTAAAGTTCTCTCACAAACATAATCGTGTGGCCTACTGAAGGACCCGGTTTACTTTATTTTTGTGAAAGAACTTTACCGGTAAACTTCATTAGAACTTTAAAGGATCTCTATCCTTATCACTTCGATTTAAAAAAAAAAAAAATTCGAATCCTTAATTAATCAGTATGGAATATCATAGATGGGACACTATAGTTGGGACGTCATAGGTGGTACATCCTTGTGGTGGGACATCAGAGGCGGG